>CM042560.1:3865000-3915000 GCA_023630585.1 Cranoglanis bouderius | reverse complement strand
GATTTAGACACACAAAATGGCACTATTTATCATGTGTGTCCATGTTAGCCATTATCTCCTGCTCACACACACACACACACACACACACGTTCATAGAGGCTCATCAATATAAAAAAGATAAGTATCTGGTCACATTGTGTGAGGTAAAAGTACATTACAGAGCATAACGATGTTTATTTATCATGTCAGATAGAAAGCACATTAGGAACGACTGTGAAGATTTGTCACAGAAGTGAAATGCTGTTTATTACAAGGCTGATAATACTTTATTGCATTCTCTTTGTCCTTGATGCTAATCAGTTAAACCAGGGCCTAATACTGCGATCGTGACAATAAGAACTCTATTTTCTGACTTTCCCACTTTAAGCTAATCTTTTATCTAAACTGTTTAGGGCATTTTCACACTTTATTGAAGTAAAAAATAACAACGTGTGTATGTTTGGGATGTTCACCAGACTTACACCAATCTACATCACTACTAATAATAAATATAATCTAGAGAGCAGAGCTTAGACTAGTTAGTTAACCAAGACTGGTAAGTTAGTGTGAAAGCAGCTTAAGGTTGGAAAAAAATTGGACACTCAGATTAAGCTAGCTGTTTGGCACTAACTTACAACACTATAACTGTTAACTACAAGTTAATAACAGGCCAGTATTGCCAAGGAGTTGCCGAATACGCCGTTATTGACAAGCGTCTAAGTCCAAGGGGCCTCGTCTAAGTTTTAAATGAAAGTTTTCAAGTGAAAAAATGTAGGATTTTCAAATCAAGACCAAGATCATAGCCAATGGAGTCCAAGTCAAGACCGAAGTGCAAGACCAACACCACACAAGACCGAGACCAGATACTAATCAGGTGAGGGTGGTTAGGGAGCATGGCTTAGTGGTCAGCATGCTCACCTCGCACCTCTGGGGTTGGGGGTTCGAATCATGCCTCTGCCCTGTCTGCGCGGAGCTTGCATGTCCACGTGCTTTGGGGGTTTCCTCCGGGTACTCCAGTTTCCTCCCGCAGTTCAGACATGTTGGACATGATTGGCATTTCCAAAATTGTCTGTAGTATGTGTGATTGTGCCCTGCGATGGGTTGGCACCTTGTCCAGGGTGTCCCCCGCTTTGTGCCCAGAGTTCCCTGAGATAGGCTCCAGGCTCCCTGTGACCCTGTGTAGGATAAGCGGTATGGAAAATGGATGGATGGATGGATTTCCTTTGATTTAAGCATATAGCAGGAAAATAAATTCCATTAAAATACTAGAATTAGTTTTGGCTCAGACAAATTTCTGAGACCAAATACAGCTGTGCATTACAAGTACTTGTTCTATATCATTTTAAACACAAGAAGAAGATGAAGTGCTTTGAAACATACACATCACTTTCTATAGTAATATATAGGCGCTATTTAACTAAACATGCATTGATAGACATTTACATTTTTTTCCTGTAACGGGAGCAATAGAAAATACTTTGTTCATGGAAGTTATTTTATGGTCTCGGGTGGCGTCGAAAAAAATATTTCGAGTCTTTGTCGGCCGAGACCGAGACAAAACCTGTGTCGTGTTTGCAATTGTTCGAAATCCATGAGAGCAGAATATTTTTGTGATTGTTTTGAACAAAAGATCAAAAGGTTCAAAAATAAAGAGAATTTTTCACAGCCTTCTTTGCTCATATTTACCAAGGGTGCCAATATTAGTGGAGGGCACTGTATATGGACATGACTTCCAAAGTAGAAATGACTTTATAGAAAATATCACAATGTAGCAGCGTTAGGAAGATCCGTAAGGGAAATGGAAAGGGTAATCCAACAAGGGCACGTTAAAAACTGTACTGGAACACTGCCTGGGGTTAATTAGTGTCTTTGAGAGGGTGTAAGAGTGGGAAAAAAAATGAATTGACGTTACAATCTGAGTATTTAGGAGTGTTCTGTTTTAGTTTAATGGAAGTGACAACGTTTATTCTTTATCTATCTGGACCTTTTTTTTCTAGAGTTATACTGTATGTGTGAACTGATCAGAATAACATACTGCCTTAACACTCATTTCAGTGAAGGCAGGAAGGAAGAAAACGTTGGGTTTTTTTTTTTTTTCGTGTAACATCTGTCGCTGCTCGTCTTCACACATCTGGCTGCGTGGCAACTGTTGAGCTGGCATGAGACTCGAGTGTGTGTGTGTGTGTGTGTGTGTGTGTGTGTGTGTGTGTGTGTGTGTGTGTGTGTGTGTGTGTGTGTGTGTGAGAATGAGAATGACAGAAAAAAAAGATGTATATCACACATACTTCTTTCCTACAGCTCTTATTCTTTTTTTTTTTCCATGTGTTCTTTGTATAACATGGTTGAAGCAAACTGAACCAGTTTTCCAGATTTTCCTCCAAGCAAGAGTTCGTGTTGCTATAGAGCCTGGTTTATTGGCGCAGACTCAAAGAGCGAGCAAAAAATAAATAAATAAAATACCTCAACTCGTTTCAGCTGCAACACTCAGACTTTTGGCTCAACACTTAAATACAGCTTCCAAGCTGAAAGCATATTTCCTGATTCAAAAAGAATTTTGACAATCCCAACTTTTCGGGTGTTTTTTCTTCTTTCTTACAAATAAACGCTTTTAAGAAATGGTTTTTCCTATTAGTATTAGTTAGAGACAACTCAATTAAGTGACGCCGATGAATTGGGGTAATTATTTTCCACAGACCATTTCAAAGCACTAAACAAATCAGGTTTTATGGGGAATTATAGCTCTGTCCTTATGGTTCGGATTTTCAGAGCCATAATTAAAAGAGTGGAAGCTGTGCAGGCTCTGGTTAATAGGCCACACACACACACACACACACACACACACACACACACACACACACACACATACGTACATATACACGGGTCAGTCCATGACGCCTCAGGGTCTGCATTACAAACTGCCTTTCTGTAGCACGTGTTCATATAAATCTTTCCTTAGTGTTTTTCTGACTCCGAAATTATTGGCACCCTCCAAGAAAATGAATAACATGCGATGAGTGATATTGTCAGCTTGAGCGTACACGGAGATGAGCGGTTGCACTCATTTTCTTCATATTTTTCATAAATATCTTCTTCAAAGTTTACCCCCATTCAGTTGTGTTGACATGATGTTGTGTTGTGTTGTGTTGACACCACGATGACATGGTGACCACAGTAGCAGTAAAACAGTGTCAGACACATCAACTGTGGTTTGCTAACCATGGTTTCCTTTTGCACAAAATAACCATGGTTGATTTTCATAAGGCTAACCGCAGATCCCCACAGTGTCCGTCTGCCCAGTAGTAAAAGAAACCCTGAAAACACTGACAGCGATTGTATTTCTCATATAATAGGCTTCTTATGGACTATTCGGTTACACTGCAGCGCAACAGGTGGTGCTTGTTTAAGAGGAAGGTGTCGGCACTCAGTCCCAGATTCCTCCAGACAGCAACAGACTGTTTTTTTTTTTTTTTTTTTTAAAGAATCAAAACAAGTATCGTCAAAGGTCCATTTAGAAATGGACCTAAAGACCTTCACAAGGAACCTATGAAGGTCTTTAGAAAAGATAACTTCATTCGATAGGCCATGATCCATAAAACTATGGAATACTGTATGTAGCCGTGTTAAAACCCTGAACCAAATATCATCTCCCAGAATTCTCGATTCTGATTGGTCAGGATTTTTTATAACAGCAGCTCTGACGGTAGTTCTGGCTGCAAGACTGGGAAGTGGAGTTTCTTGTGGATTCTGGCGTTGGCGTGACATAAGATTGCTTCATGTTTTGGATTTGTTTGCCAGTATAAATAAAATTGTAAACTGCAATTGCATCCGTCTCTGACTCCATCGTCTGACATTATGTTATCATTTCTGTAACAAAAGCTCATTTACAGGGTCTTGTGATTAATAGTAATAATAATAATCATTTAGAATAAACAGATTTTTTTTTTTTTTTAAACAGATAATTTAACAAATAAAAACGTGTACTGGTTGATTTAGTGAAGTGTTATGTAAGCAGAATAAGGCTGGATGCAAGTGCGTAGTAAAAATCATCAGTTTATTAGTAACAGCTGAAAACAAAGCAACTTGTTCCAAAAAATAGCGAATCCAGAGGGTAATCAAAAAACAGGCAGAGTTCCAAACACAGGCAGGCAGAGATATCAGAGGTAATCCAGAGAGTAGTCAAAAGACAGGCAAAGTTCGATACACAACAATCAGTAATAATCCACAGGGGCAAAAACGATAAACCACAGTCCAGAAGAAACAAAGCAGAGCTCAAAAGCCAGATAAACAGTCCATGAAAGAGTGACCGTACAATACCTCGCGTTGAGCTTGAAAAACAAAAGTGCTTAAATGGTGTGAAACTGAATGAACTGAAATTGAGAACAGGTGTGTGATTAGAATGAGGGTGACTGTGAGCGTGGGAGTGTGTGAGTGTCCTGGGAAGTGGAGTTTGCGGCGGCCATGTTTTCCGAGTGCTGGGGATGCTGGGAATTGGAGTCGCGCTCATGGCGCGACCTAACATGAAGCTTGGAGACATCAGGTTTTTACATTTATGGAAGGAGTCTCCAGTGCCAGTGCTTTGTAAAAGTCAGAAGCTTTAACTTTACATTTTCCGACACAGGAAAGTCTTCAGGACAGAGGTGTTAACTTGAAATGTAACTATAAAAGGATAAAAAGTACGTATGTGTCATTATATTTATATTAATAAATTGCTGAGGTTTAAGGGGCATGAAACAATTCGGAATGTGGTGTTGCGGGAGAATAATCAACTCTGAAGAGGTAACAGTACCTCGGATTCATCACACCACCGTGTCACTGATTATTTACCTATAACAACATGGATTGTTATATTGCTTGTCTTTCTCAGGATATAACCATGTTTCATTTGTAATTAGTCCATTATTCCATATATTCTAACTTATTCTATGCGGAAACCTTCGGAGGATGCAAACTTCTGCACTCTATTATGTGTACGAGACAGACTTGCATGTCCAGACAATGCAAAGCGTGTATGAACATCTGGGTGACTGATGGTTTTTTTTGCGTGGGTGGGTGTGTGTGTGAGTAAGAGAGAGCTGTTACTGGTGATATGAGTGACAGACTGATGTGGTTATTCCAAGAGGGCAGATCTACAGGGATCTGAAGTGAAATCTCGCTCCCAAGGTCCACAAGGTTAAACTTCTCCCATTTAATGGATGAGGTTGTGATGAGGTATACGCACAATGGACGCACTGAATCACGAGCGCACAGCATTTTTATCCGTCCGGACATCTCCTGGAATGCTTTGCTGCCAACAGCTATATGTCACTGGATATATTTTTTTATAAAGTTGACGAACGTTTGATGTCGTCACGCCTACAGAAGTTCAGTCATGATATCCTGATACAGGTCGGGACACGGCAGACAGTTGCGCTATAATAAATCGGGTTGCCGGGCAAAAACCGGCTGCATCGAGGGCTTAAGATGCCAAGAGCATGTGAAGTGAGTTATGAGCTGAAACGCAACCCTAAAGATGTCAATGTGGGTTTAGTGTTTGCCGTTCGGCAGTAAATCTGGTAACTTGGCAAACACGCATGTGATGGATTACCGTACGCAACAATTCATGCATTGTAGCACCCACTCACGAGAAAAGTGCAAGACGCGAGCTGGAGAGCTGGACGTTCTAATAAAAACAAAAGAAACGCGTCACATGCAAACATTTCTCTCGTATACGCTGTGTGACAGCTAACGCCCTCGGCTGCTGCGGAGTTCTAATGCTTGTGCAAGTTAAAAATAGAGGTTAGGTAAGGTTAATCCTATCATACGACACCCTGCCACTGAAGAATTTCCATATGAGTGAAATATGATCTGTGGCTATATGCAATGGATGACTGAACGTTGTTCAAATGCATAAATCAAAGGTAGACAATGTGACATTGATGGGATAAAAATCGCTCCGTTTTATGATAATCACATGAACCATGGCTGAACTTTAAACTTGCATTTAACGCATGGCATTGAACGTAAAAAATAAATAAAAGTGTCAGGGAGGGTTCATGACCAGTAACTGTAATAGCCAGGGGTGAAAAGGAATAAACTATATTTACTCTTGATGCAGTGTTTGAGCACATAGATGTACTCAAGTACAGTATATTTTTAAGTATAACGAAATCATAGTACTTGACTTTACTTGAGTTGTTGTTGTTTTTTTTAATGGAATATTCGCTACATTTATCAAGGACTGTGTCCAAAATCACGTAGTGTGACAGTACCTGCTGCATTCGATTCAGTACCTACTGCTCAGCCGTTGATACAGTATGTACTGATCAGTATAAGCGGTAAGCATGAATACAGTCTGGACGTAATACATCCGCCATGTTGGCACTGTCATGTGCCAGTCCCGTTGCCTTATGGGATAGCACAGTATCCACAGTGTCCAGTGGTTCCACACTGCAGAATCTCGGCGGAAGCAGTAGGTCATCCGGGTATTTCTCCCCTACTGTTTTAGGAATACTGAGAATTCTGGCATGTTACTCGTTCGGCATACTGCTTTTCACCTACTGTATAGTAGGGTAGTAGGGCTATTCAGATGCAGCCAATGAGTAAAAAAAAAAAAAAAAAAAAAAAAAAAAAACATTCTAATCCACCTACTTAACTGTTAGAGACCTATCGAATGCACCTTTAAAACAATTTTTTCAAAGCAAATTCAAAAATATGATTAACACTACTGATCCCGAAAAGAGTCATTAAATAAATGGGTAACTGTTTACTAAAGCTAACTAAGTTGTGTTAGCTTGCTAGTAAATGTTAGCTAAAAGTAAATAACTAGCTAGCTAATCAGTTCACAAAATAAGCTTTCAAATATACATAGCTGGCTAAGTTTACACTGATTTGTCCTTGAAGTAGCTTAATATAAATAGCTAAATAGATTGCTAACTTAATAATCAACTAATATCAATTAATGAAGGTTTGTTTTGGGTTTTTTTTGTATTACATGAAGTGTTACACCAAATGACTTCACACCGGGTGTGGTCTTCTGCTGTCATAGCCCATCCGTCTCAAGATTCAGCATTTTGTATGTTCTGAGATGCTTTTCTGCTCACTATGGTTGTAAAGTGTGGCTATTTCAGTTATCATAATCTTACTGTCTGAATCAGTCTGGCCGTTCTCCTCCGATTTCTCTCATCAACAAGGTGTTTCCGCTCACTGAACTGCTGCTCACTGGATGTTTTTTGTTTTTCGCACCATTCTGTATAAACTCTAGGCAGTGTTGTGTGTGTGAAAATCCCAGGAGATCAGCAGTTTCTTAAATACTCAAACCAGCCCATCTGGCCCCAACAACCACACCATGGTCACTCAGATGACATTTTTATCCTATTCGGGTGTTTGATGTGAATGTTAACTGAAGCTTTTGACCTGCGTCTGCATGATTTTATGCATTGCTCTGCAGCCACAATATTGGCACGAATGCACAGAGCTACAGGTGTTCCTAATAAAGTGGATCATTCAAATATACCAAATTTCTATATTGAAATACTTCTGTCAGCTTCCAGTCTCCATAGTAGTAAAAGTACTGAAATTCTTTACTCGAGTAAAAGTGCAATTACTCATTGAAATGCTGATTCCTCATCTTAACCTTGACGCTTATCTTTGGGATTCACATCTGGGACTTTCAGAACACCTGTTTTGTTCCCCTGGCATTACTGTGCGGGACGTATCCATCCGTCTCTTTCCTCCAAAACACCTGTGCTGCGCTTCCTCAATCTCATTATAAAGCAGCACTTTTTCTCTTACTATGAGCAGCCCCTTTCTCTCTCTCTCTCTCTCTCTCTCTCTGTCTCTCTCTCTCTCTCTCTCTCTCTCTCTCTCTCTATATATATATATATATATATATATATATATATATATATATATATATATATATATATATATATATATATATATATATATATAAAAAAAACAAAGCCAATATTTGGTGTGACATAAAAATAAAAATAAAAATAAAAATAAAAATAGTAGTCTCCAGTACAATTTGTGCCGTTTTATAAGGAAATGAGCTGGTAAGTTTTATTGAGCATCTTGCAGAACCAGCCACAGTTCTTCTGGAGACTTTGACTTTCGCACTCGCTTCTTATTTTTGCAGCGAAACCCAGCAGCCTTCATTGTGTTTTTTGTCTGAAAAGTGTCTCTTATGTAATATGCTGCTTTCTTTAATGACATACAAACATTTTTCTGTAACATTTCATTTTGTGCTAGAAAACTAATGTTTGGGAATCTAAAATGTTTTTTGTACTGAATTGATCATGTAGAAGTCATAAAATTAAAAAAAAAATCTATAACAAAGTTTGTACTAAAAAACATATATAAATGTATATCATCCATTTATATCATATATCATATCATCCTGTTTTTTTGTTAATTCATCAGTGCACGGAAAAGGAACGGCAGTTACAACATCTGCGTCTACTCCAATTCATTAACTTCCTATCTTCACAAGGAGAGGCGATTATTAAGATTGCTAGATGTGTGTATGATACCTGTTTGTCCCGCAGGTGGGCTCATCTGTTTCCTGAGCCGTCTCGCTGTCTCCGTGCCCTTCAGGAAATGAACACATATGGGCATGAAGGTGCTCGATGCTGATTAACAGGTTGTCGTTTCAATCACGCCATGCCTGATGGTGCATCTCAATACAGCTTGGGCATGGCATTTGAGATTCAAGGCGCTGGAGAGAAATGAAAACAAATCGCTGATTGATCAGAGTATTTTTATGAGTTGCTGTTAAATGTTATTTGAAGGATACAATAAAGATATAAGCATATGGATGTACTGGATGTAGATTTTTGCTACAGTTGCGCAGATCCAGCTAACCACCAGCGTTCAGGATTATCCTAATAATACAGCTCGATTTCATTTGCAACACAAACCTCAACTTTACTGACTCAAAGCAAGTGATAACAGTCCAAAACAAGTCCAAGACCTGGGCTATTTTCTAGAAGAAGGAATTACTTCTTGTCGAACTTTGTGCATGTGAAAAGAAAAGTCAACATAAACATATTTTTACAACTCTGTGTCAAGACTATATTTAGCGAAACCAATGCCCAAGACCAAGCTCTAGTACAAATTGCAATAAATCCAAGACAAGTGCAAGTCAACACAGAAAATGTCTCAAGACATTTCACAACATTAAACTGTAAATGGATTAAATGTATTACATGTCCATCCATCCATCCAGCTTATCCTACACATGGTCATGGGGGAGCCTGCAGCCTATCCCAGGGAACTCTGGGCACAAGGCGTGGGACACCCTGGATGGGGTGCTAACCCATCGCAGGGCACAATCACGCACACACATTCACACCCTATGGACAATTTAGAAATACCAGTCAGCCTGCAGCGCATGTCTTTGGACTTGGGGGGAAAAGTGGAGTACCCGGAGGAAACCCACGAAGCACGGGGAGTACATGCATTCTCCGTGCACACAGGGCGGAGGCAGGATTCGAACCCCCATCCCCAGAGGTTCGAGGCAAATGTACTAACCACTAAGCCACTGTAAATAAAAATTTGTGTAAATAAAAATGTGTTAGCATTGGCAAATAAAAAAATTGTTGTATAATAGGAATAAAACACTTCGGATTGTGCTGTTATAGGAAAATAATCAACATCGGGGTGGTAACGATAAGTCCATTTGCACTGGGCTACATCACGTCAATTATTTGTTTTCTGTAAGCAGATGTTTATTTAACATTTATAGAAGGAGTCTCCAGTGTCAGTGCTTTGTAACAGTTTTTCTCCATGGGAAAGTCTTCAGGACAGAGCTACTAATTTTGTGTCCCTTAAGTATCCAAGTATTCTTACTTGGATACTTAAGATATTCTTCATATATATGAAACATATCTCAAAATAACAAGGCAAGTAAGGCAGTGGTAGCTCAGTGGTTAAGATGTTGGGCTAATGATCAGACGGTTGCAAGTTCAAGTCCCAGCACTGCCAAGCTGCCACTGTTGGGCCCTTGAGCAAGGTCTTTAACCCTCAAATTGCTCAGATGTATAAATGAAATTAATGTAAGTCGCTCTGGATAAGGGTGTCTGCCAAATGCCATAAATGTAAGACAATAATTTGGATTATTGGCATTACGACCAGAACTACTGTCTGAGTCATGGTGTTATGAAAAGGTGTTATAATTTATTATTATTAATGTATGATAATTTATTAAAAGGTCCTCTATGTGTTGGGCTATATCATCTCTTCTGCTTTCAGTCCATAAGAACAATGCATACCTTTTAAAACTTATATTATTGGAAAATATTAATTTTCTATGTCTCTATATCTCATAGAACAGTTCTAGGCTCATGTTACTGTATACATATAAGATTTTCATGAAGCAGACGAAGTCCTCTCGTGCATAAAATGATGATTTCTTGCCATCTGTTAGGGTCATGAATTGTCTCTAGTTGCCATAGGAACGCGTAGGTCCATAGTAAAGCCATCCGTCTGTAGTTGTAGCAAGACGGCAACCAGCAGAAGCTTAACCTGATTCTCATTCTGCGTTAGCAAACTAATGGCAGAACTTCAGACAACAGTCTGGAATATGTGAAATTTCTGGATGTCCTGTTTATTCACTAGATTGAATTTAGTGAAAGGATTGAGGGGTGGGCGTGGTCTGTGTGCTGGTTCTGGAGGTCCAGATGAGCCGATTTCGGCAGTGTTTGGTCTGGCTGCGCTGCTGGGGCTTCTGTTTGGGAGGTCTGCTACGCATCCGTAATTAGCTTTCCTATCCAGAGTAATGAAGCAGCACTCTGCAAGCTGGGACACCCGCCAACACCAGCACCAGCAGAGTACAAAGACACACACACACACACACACACACACACACACACACACACACACACACACACACACACACGCACACACACACACACTGAGACCTCCCATAGTGCTGCACTTACTACTGAAATCCAGCTCTGGTGGTTCAGAGCTTTGCAACCATAAACACCTCCAACCACAAACAAATCAAATATGTTCCACTGGCAGAGAGCACTAGTGTGTGTGTGTGTGTGTGTGTGTGTGTGTGTGTGTGACTGTGACTGATGTACATGGTCTTTGGTATGGATGGGCTGCGCTGTGGATTGTTGGTCACATGAGTTTTTGTGGTTTCCATCATCACTGGTGCAATGTGTAAAGATCACTGAACGTAATCAAGTCATGAAATTAGAAATGATTAAGAAATTGTTATTATTATTGTAATTATTATTATTATTATTATTATTATTATTATTATTATTATTATTATTATCTCAGTTTCTGAAGGAGAGCAATGATTTGAGAGTTTGACATTTAAAACTTCTGGTCAGATTAGGTGTTTTTGTTCTAATCTGGTCTCTGCCCTTGTACTAGCATTAGTTAATTACCCTAATGTGTTCGCCTGTTCTGTGTTAATCCTTCGATTAGCCTGTTTATTCCTGCCCTTCTGTTGCAAAGTCTTATAATTTTTTTTTGACTCACTAAGTCTTAGACTGAGTCCAAATATCTCTACTACCTACTATACAGTAGGCGAAAAGCAGTACACCAAAGGAGTAGTATGTCCAAATTCTCAGTATTCATAAAACAGTAGGCAAGAAATACCCGGATGACCTACTGCTTCCGCCGAGATTCTGCAGTATGGAACCACTGGACACTGTGGATACTGTGCAATCCCATAAGGCAACGGGACTGGCGCGGAAGACCTTTCAGAATCAAAAATGCCTCGTCGGCTCTTTTGAAGTTGACAATGCCAACATGGCGGATGTAGTATGTACGGATTGTATTCATGCTTACCACTTATACCGATCAGTACATACTGTATCAACGGCCGAGCGGTAGGTACTGAATCGAATGCAGTAGGTATTCGATTTTGCTGGACAAACAAGTCCGATCCATGGAGGTCCCACCTCAAAATTTACAGGACTTAAAGGATTTCCTAAGGTCTTGGTGCCAGATTCCACAGCACACCCTCAGAGGTCTTGTGGAGTCCATGAGTCGAACTAAACTGAACCTTTTCTTGTCGCGTCCTTGTCTTTCGTATGCATCTTTTATCTGGAAACATTAAAAGAGTGTACCTTTGATGATGAAAAATGATTAAAAGTACAGAAATTTACCATATTTTTTTTATGGTACAAGGTACACGACATGCCCATTGCTAGGTAAAAGATTTGTAGGTAAAAAGTACAAAAGAATGACAAGACTGTGAATGGATGTGTTCTCAAGTGTTATCTGTAGAAAACATGCAGCAAACAATGTGGAACAATGGACTATAGTCCATCTATAGCAGTAGGCTATAGCTGAACCAATAAACTCAGTGAACTCTGCCTCATGCTATATGAGAGTGAGGGGGGAAAAAGCGAGCGGAAAAATGTGAGCAAAAAAGCCAAGCAAGGAACGAAAGCAGCAGCTCGAAGGATCCTCTCAAGACTCAACCTGTTTTTCCGTGAAGCCTGACCTTTCTTCTCCCAAAGCCACCGAGCCATCGTTCAAATAACAGCTTTCGTTCTCGCTTCACGGTGGCTTTGTGATGTCGTGTTTTACCTGGGAAGCCAAACTCGCCCACTAACAGCCATCAGTTATGAATTATTAGATGCTGTCAGGCATCAGCGCTGAAGATGAAGTTTGGGGGGGGGGGGGGGTATCTGAGGAATATCAAGTGCTTCAAGCTGAGACAAATGACTAGGATCAAATTCGCACAAGAAACAGCAGGCCTATAAATGGCAGCTTTATTCTAAAGAGGAGCCTGCTGTGACATTACAGGTTCATGATGAATGTTGTAATGTGAACACATGAACACACACACACACACACCCACACACACCCACACCTCTCCACCCCAACAGTAAAGCTGTACTTGAGTGATTCAGTACGTGTCACAACAAATGTGTGTTTTATGGAAGGGGAAGAAAGAGACTTAAATATTTGAATGTTAAAATGCTAGTCTATGTTACTTTTCCATCCATCCATCCATTTTCCATCATGGGGTCGTGGGCAGCCTATCCCAGGGGATTCGGGCCATGAGGCGGGAGACACCCTGGACGAGGTGCCAACCCATCGCAGGGCACAATCACAGACACACTCGCACACCCATTTACACACTATGGACAATTTAGAGATGCCAATCAGCCTACAATTCATGTCTTTGGACTGGGGGAGGAAACCGGAGTACCGGGAGGAAACCCCTGAAGCACAGGCAGAATATCTGGAATTGAACCCCCATCCCTGGAGGTGCGAGGCAAAGAAAACCTTCTCCATTTTTCTTGTTCATCATTTCAGGTTCATTTTGGGGCTCCAACTGATGAAAGATCTTCAATAACCGGATGTGTTTCAACAGTTATGTGAAGCTAGTAGCAACAAGATTGCCGGTAGCGCCTGAAGGACTGGTAATATGGATCACTACGTGCTTTACAAAAACAGGAAGAGGACAACATGGATGAAAAAATGTTTTGTTGATCCCATGTTTATGGCAAACATTTTTTCCCATTTTCACCCCAATTTTGGCACCTGCAAAGACCCACCAGCCAGCCAGCCACCCTTGTAAGTGGTCATTTACAAGTTAGAATAATTCATTTTCCCACCTCGGGACATTCGACGTGCGAAGTGGGTAAAAAAACATGGACGCCTTCACAAAAGCGTGTCTCTTGTTTGCACTGTCAGAGCATGTAAAGCTCATAAAAAGCTTCATAAACCGCACTTTTACAGTTACAGGCCTGAATGGCTTCTGGTTCTGTTCTACTATAGTAAACTTCAAACATTCATGGGCTGAAATTGCAGTGCAGCAAAATAAAAACCTGTCATTTGAATTGCAGCCAGAACTACTGTCAGAGCTGCTGTTATAGAAAAGAAATCAACACCTTCTGACCAATCAGAAACACGAGCACGAAAGTGTTTCAATATGTTTTGCATAAACTATATCGTCACTCTCTTGAGACTTTTCCGTACTAACCTGCCTGACCACGTCATTCCTCTTTCACAGCACCGTATCACTGTGACCGGCAAAAAGTCGGTAGTGCGGGTTTTACCTTAAACCTGATCCTTAGCATTTCTGGTGATGTTTATGCCACGTTGCTACCGAGAAGTGTTTCTCAACCAGGTGGGAAGTTCATCAAGCTCACTGAACCAATCAGGCTCCGTGCCGGTTTATCCTTGCATGAACTCGAGACAGCAGAGACACTAGATCTTTCCTGCTGAAATCGAACTCTTCCTCAGTATTTCACACGGCCGGCTGTACACGCACACAACCACACACACACACACACACACACACACACACACACACACACATGTAGCACTTCACACAGTTAAAAAAGCATCAATCACCAGGCTCTGTGGCAGGAGAAAGCACATTCCTTAGGGTCTAATTTCACTCACATATAACATCCAGAATGTCTTTACTAACAGCTCGTACAGCAATGAGTGTGTGTGTGTGTGTGTGTGTGTGTGTGTGTGTGTGTGTGTGTGTGTGTGTGTGTGTGTGTGTGTGTGTGTGCATGTGTGTGATATTTGATTAGGCATGTACATGTAGAAGCACCTGAGCTCAGTGATGGATGATGCAATGTGAACAGGAGCAGGGAAATTTGGCGCAGGGCCACTGAGCGCGCTCGGATACGCTCTTTGTAGTCTGGACACGTTCTTGCAGTCCATCAGTGAGAGTGGAATAAAATGTTCACGTTGTGGGTAAAGTTCATTCTGTACTTGAGAAGTTAATTGAGAACACGTACTCGTCTGTGCCTTGCCGTGGACACAAGCGGATTTCTCCTAGTTTACAGTCAGAAACGGTCAGTCCAGTGGGTTGATGGGTACTTTTCAAATGAGTGTAAGTGTTTGAGAGGATGGATTTTGAAAATTTGGCTCCTTAAGAGAAAACGTCAGAGAGAAACCCCGTAGAACGTACGACTCAGTATTCCATATACGAAGAATGCCGTATAAGGAACTTCCGTTTCAGTTCTGGAGGACCAGAGTCGAATGCTGGGCTGCAGAAGCACAGGCTAATGCTGCGTTCGAGGCGAATTTGTACCTTGTAATTCCCCGCCTTTTACAACCAGTAAAAACCACCGAAAACACCCCAGTCT
Organism: Cranoglanis bouderius; assembly: GCA_023630585.1. Taxonomy (NCBI): domain Eukaryota; kingdom Metazoa; phylum Chordata; class Actinopteri; order Siluriformes; family Cranoglanididae; genus Cranoglanis; species Cranoglanis bouderius. Next base: position 3,899,953 of record CM042560.1, on the reverse strand, counting down.
TCTCAACTACCAGTTCCTTCCATGTTTAGAGAGTGACGTCAAATGAACACGGCTGTGCACACTGTGAACAGTGAAAGTCCTCCTTCTCTACTTTTAAATGAGGTTATGGCAGTGTCTGGCTTTAGGTTACGTAATATACAGACACACTACTTGGTTAAATCTATAACACTGACCATACTAATCACTGTTTTGAAAAGGCAGTCATCAACATTAGCGTTATCACTAATGTTAGCCGGTTAGCTTGTTGCTAAGCTACTCGCTATTGTCAGCTGTTTTCCAGTCCAAAATGTTGCAAAATGTTGTTTGAAGTTTAATATTGTAAAACAGAACCAATAATAAATCAGGCCTGTAACTGTAAAGGTGCAGATAAAGAAGCTTTTAATGAGCTTTCTGTGCTCTGACAGAGCAAACAAAAGACACACTTTCATGAAAGTGTCCATGTTTTATTTTTTATTTTTATTTTTTTTTCCACTTCACGTGTTGAACGTCCCACGGTGGGAAATGACATTATTCCAACTTGCAAATTACCATTAGCAAGGCACCACGAACGCTGCATAAGCTTGAACTCATAAACGCAGGTAAAATTGTGAAAAGTGTGAACCTTAGAAGCGCATGGTAAGTTTGGACCTTAGAAACATTTAACATTTAAGTTTAAACTTTAATCTTTAGAAGCACAGGCTTAACTTTAAGTTTAAACTTTAATCTTTAGAAGCACAGGCTTAACTTTAAGTTTAAACTTTAAACCGTAGATGCCTAGCTAAGCATGAATTTTAAACCTATAAGTACAGGCTAGTTTGAACACTGGATTTTAGAAACAAAGGTTAAGTTTGAACTTTAAATCTTTGAAACACAGGTTAAGTTTAACTTTAAAACTCAGAAGCACAGGCTAAGATCAAATTTTAAACCTTAGACGCGTAGGTTAAGTATGAAATTTAAACCTCAGAAGCACGTGCTAAGGTTAAACTTTGTAGCTTAGAAGTACCCTGAAAGAACAGGTTAAGTTTGAACTTCAGATGCTGAACTTTAGACTCTAGAGGTTTGACCTTTAAAAGGTTTGAAATTTAAACCTTAAAAAACATAGACTAAATTTCAACTTTAATGCTCAGAAGCACAGGCTCAGTTTAAACTTTAAACCCTAGAAGCATAGACTAAGTTTGAAATTTAAACCTCAGAAGCACATGCTAAGGTTGAACTTTAAACCTTAAAAACGTGGACTAAGTTTGAAATTTAAACCTCAGAAGCACATGCTAAGGTTTAACTTTATAGCTTAGAAGCTCATTCTAAGTTTGAACTTTATAGTCTAGAAGTACCCTTAAAAACACAGGCTAAATTTGAACTTTAAAGCTTAGAAGCACAGACTAAGTTTGAAGGCCAGACCTTAAAAGCACAGGTATCTTCTGCTTTATTAAATGCAGTGGAAATGATGTTAGCGTCATGTTTTGGTGGGTGACATGATGTTTTGCTAATGCCTTATAATGTTACATGTTGTTTTATGTTTATTTTCGTGCTTCCTGTGACTCCAGAAGGAAAAAAAAAAAAAAAACTGGAAGAGAGACAGACAGACAGAAACCGAGACGGTCACCGGGTTCTTTAGCATCATGTATTTGGTATTTTCTTGCCTGTCCTGTCGCCGGCTCTGCGTGACCTCCTGCTACGGGTTCAAACTCTGATAAACACGGGGGTATTTATGAGCAGTTACAGTAGGGCCTCATATTTAGGAAGCAGCGGGTGAATCACGATGTCAGCACCCTTTAAATAACACTAACACTACTGATGCATGGTAATGTATGAACTCGGCACGGGGGTCATAAGTTTACATAACCGACACGTGGATAGGTGTACTAATTTTGGGGGTCGCGCTGGAATGCTTCCTCCATGCTGTCATAGATGGGCTGGATAGAAAAACGGGCTGAAGCCAAATATGAACGCTCTTAAACACCTTGACATGCAACCAGCTTGGACATCGTGCTTATCCCAATACACACGCAAGCTTACACAAACAACACTCCCAAAGTGGTGTGTTTTTATCTGCACGGTCATTAGAGCATACAGTGCCTTGCATAAATATTCACCCCCCTTGAACTGTTCCACACTTTGTACTGGTACAACCTGGAACTAAAACACACGTAATTGGGGTTTTATGTCTTGAATATACACATAAAGTGGGGGAAATACAGTATAGTCTGTAATTGCGTAAGTATTCACCCTCTTTGCTATGAAACCCCTAAATTAGTTTTGGTGCAAAAAGCTGCCATCAGACGTCACGTAATAAGCTGGATGGAGTTCACCTGAGTGCAGTGTCATGTGATCTCGGTATAAATACCCCTGTTCCTGGAAGGCTCCACTGTTTGTTAGCGAACATACCTAAATAAACAGCATCATGAAGACCAAGGAGCTATCAAACTGGGATTCCAAGCGTAACTCTCAACATGATGCTAGCAACACCATGCTTCACTGCAGAGAACTCTACAAAATATGGAAAAGTTCAAATACTGCACTGCACTGTATCGCAGTGATCCACGGGTGGTCGTGTATTTAGCGAACGACTCCAAGTGTCATAGGGAAGAGTGCAAGCAGCAAATCAAACCTCGTTTTAAGGCTATGATTTATACAGTGAACCACAGATTAAATCATAATCCCATTTCAGAGAAAAAATTTGCTCAAGGCATTCAGATTGTATCTTCAGAAGGAGATAGAATCACAAAAGCCTGGGTGCTGGGAAGGAGTGGGTTGTGTACAGTGCACTAATTGTCACTTTGAATAATGAGAAAGTGTGTTTATCTCAGAGGCGATCTTAACTCGCCACATTCTTTAAGAGCTCTCTCTCTCTCTCGCCCACAAACGCTTCAAAGGACGATCTTTGACCTAGCCTGATCTCCATGCACTTTGCATTAATACTCCATCGCTATCACGTATGCAAAAAACACACACACACACACACACACACACACACACACTGCTCTTGTTTCAGGCCTGGTTTGGAGCTGTGATTGAATGTGTGGGTGTGTTCTCTGAGTCGGCTGCAGGAAGCTCCTGTCCAGTCTGAGATTCAGGCTTGATAAGTGGCGCCAGCAGTGATCTCACCATCTCTGGCTGTGGCCCATTTCTCTCTCTCTCTCACACACACACACACACAAACTCACACCAGCTACCCAGTCCCCATCGAGCTGGCTATGCTCCAAAAATGTCAAATATTTCCCTTAAACTGAACGAACCAGTAAACAGGCAGGCTGAGTGCCCACTGGTGCTCTAAACTCAAAGCTTGGCCTCATTGTCCAGAGGCCCGGGGGAAGGTTGCACAAACAGGGACTGGTTATGAGCTCTTAAATTTAAGGTTGTAACTGTTGCACCAATTGATTGAAAATCACAATACCGCTACACAGACACGGATTACTTAGGAACAGTTAGCTGTTGAATTCTCAAATCTCATTGGTCAGAAGGTGTCCGTACAGTCTGCTGCGAGACGAATTACAGGTATACGTATATCAATGCGCTTGTTCTAATACGTCTTTGTTTCCATAGTAACAGCTCACTCATAGGTAGTTGTTTAATAAACACACATAAATTAAACTTAACAATACAAAAAAAAAATTGTTATTTAACACTAACATGTTAACACCATGATCTGGTGAAGCTTTTTATCATTTATTTATTATTCTATAATTGATTTATTTATGGACTCATTTATTAAAGATTAATGAAAGAAGACTTCAGTCAGTGTCAGGGTTTTGAGTTAAAGTTTTCCGCTGCAGGGAAAATCTTCAGGATTACACTTTGCGGTTTTTTCAGTTGCATGACTGTCTGCATTTTTTTTTCTACTTATTAGCTTCAGGGGAGAGAGAAAAAGAAAGGTTTGTGAGAGATCGACTGTTTATACTATAGCTGCTTTAGCAAAAGTAATAATAGGAAAATTGTTGGGGGTGTTTTTTGTGGACGTTCCGCAACATTAAAGGTAACTATAAATGTACAACACCATTTCCAGAAAAGTTGGGATTTTTTTTTTTTTTTCAGTCCCGATCTGTCTCCTATGGCGCATGGTGAATCGGACAATGGCGATCAAGGACTGTTGAGCAGCTGAAGTTTTGTATCAAGCAAGAATGGGCAAAAGTTCCACTTGCAAAACTGCAACAATTAGTATCTTCAGTTCCCAAACGATTAAAAAGCATAATTAAAAGGAAGGGTGATGTAACACAGGGTTAAACATGCCTCTGTCCCAACTTTTTTTTTAGCCTAAATTTGTTTATATTTACAAAATACAATTAAGTCGATCAGTGAAAACATTGTAAATCTTTTCTTTGTACTTTTTTCAGTTAAGTAAAGTTTCAAAAGACTTGACAAATCACAGATTTTTTTTTTTATTGCATTTTAGAAAAAATCCCAATGTAATCATTGACACTTGGGGTGGTGTTTTATTCCTTACATGAACATTGAACGTACACTGAATATAAGACCAATCTTTTCAGCACTGGGATAAGTTTGTTTATTTAAAAAATCAGTCTTAGCTGCGATCTGTTTTACAGTTAAGACGTGTCCATGCAGCCGGACCCTGCGGCCTGGAGCCGTCTACATCGTGTGCTGAGAGAGAATTTATTCCACTTCACGTCTCACATTCTGCACTGAGGTTTACAGGGAGCAGGGTGGTCAAACTTCTCAGTCCACTCACACAGTCTGAAAGAACTCTTCTTCATACCCATCTCTCTTATTCCCTTGTACTGTTTCCCTCTCTCTCTCTCTCTCTCTCTCTCTCTCTCTCTCTCTCTCTCTCTCTGTAGAATCCTAATCAGACAGATAGTTCACTACGTGTGTCATCTGCAACCGAGGAAAAAAAAGGTGGATCAGCAAACATATCGAGTCTGACACGAGCTGTCATCTGCTGCTCAACACATTCGCACTGAAAGAGGATTAGATGTGCAAGTGTTTACACGTCAAACTCAGATGAAAGTAGGTGCAGATAACGTATGACGCCTTCTGCATATTTACTAAATGATCGTATAATGAGGCTTATTTAGAAGCATTCTCACACAGACACAGTATGGTTTGCTCACCTGAGCCTTGACTGTAAAGGTAAAATACTATTAAAATATTTCAAGTGTATGATACACAAATATACAGTACAGTACATACAATCTACAATCTGTATAACACAATGACACTACCCGTATCTGTTTAGTGCTCCAAATATCTGTATCTTGATTTAAACTTGAAGTGGGTGTGGCCTAAACTAAAAGGTTTGTTTGTTTATATGTTGTTGTTTTTTTGTATAGCAGCCCTTCCACTGTGCCCCCAGAAAACACTGACAGTTCCTCAGCCTCAGCTACATCCCTCGAGTTATTTTTGTTTGTACCTGTCCATGACATTTTCTAACAAATTTAGTTCATAATATTTCCCAAAATATAAACAAACCAGTAGCCGAACGTAAACCACCATGACCCTGACCCCCGGCGTTTACTAAAATGGAATGCTGTAATGCATCGAACAGCACTGCACATTCATGTCTATAAACATGGTCTGCGTATGTATGGCAAGCTTCATATCTAACCTCCTGCTCATAAAACTTCCTTGTTCTTGTCCCACAGGATTCCAGTCCAGATGCACAACTCTAATCTCAACCAGATGCCCTGTGAACCTTAATGGCAAGCTTTCCATTTGTCTCTGAATTCGTATCCATTTAGAATACATTATCTGTGCATTATGAATAATGTATTTGTATTCGGGTACAAACGAAACAGTTACAACAGCCCGCAAAAATCATTTGTGTTTGCGGCATAACTTTAGAAAATGGGTGGGATAAATATAAAACTCATATGTTTGAAACACTGTTTTTGATTTCATGAGTACTTTTCACATATCTAAAAAGAAATGTATAACTAATTGTGATGAGTACACATGAAATCAAAAATAATATTTCGAGTGTATGGTTTTTATTTTTTCAGAGTTTTGTATGTGGCAATACGTATTGCAAAAAGGAATGCTGAAATTTTTTTTCGTAAATATGCAACTCATTCAAATTTGAGAGTTTATCATTTCTGGGAAAATGGTATTGATGGCTCATTCTGTACTCAGGGGCATGTATTAAAGTTGCATGCAATGAAATACTTCCCAGAATTCACAGTTATTGACTAATTTGTTGCGGATGTGCCTTATCTTGACTACTGGCTGTAAGTCAAGCTCCGAGACACATCCCACCCTGACTTCCTGTTTCAAAGAATAACATCATGAAGCCGGTTTTTAGGCAGTTTAACTCTGTTCATGTTTTTGTGAATCAACAACTATGGTCTCAAAAGTCTCCACAAACGCAGCCTGGCATTCACAAATATATTAATAGACTTTTGTTTTGTAATCATGATTTATTAGACATGATTTTCCACAATTACAGATTCCATTAGTGTGTGTGTGTGTGTGTGTGTTTGTGTGCGTGTGTGTGTGTGTGTGTGTGTGTGTGTGTGTATGTGTGAGGAAAAAACGGAAAAAATGTACCATGGAACTTGAACACTTTGCTGTTACTTCGTCATGCAGTTTTGCCACGCTAGTGTTAATGGTGTAAGTGTGATGGCATAGTTACTGGTGCTAGCTGGCTCGGTCTGCCTCATATCCTCACACCGGGTGATTCACCCCGGACCAAACTCCTGTGCCCTTTTCGTCTGTGATTTGCCCTTTTCATGTGCCCACTCTGTATAGAAATGTCGCTAAGTAAGGAATAAAACACAACTGGATGTGCTGTTATAGGACAAGTGATTAATTTCCAATAACAACATGTCCTGAAGAGTTTGATTCCTCTTATACCACAGCATTTTGGCAACAGTCAATTTTTATTTCTTATCCATTTACAGTTACATTAATATTAGCATTGTCAAATGTCCTTGAAACAAATTCGTTCCTGTTATTACTTACGTTATAACAGCTATACACAGTCGTTCCCTGCCCAGCCTCTCTTTTTCCCTCTCTCTTGAAGTGAATAAGACTTTCCCATGTCAGAAAACCTAAAGGTCCAGCTTTACCAAGTCCTAACACTGGAGACTCCTTTAAAAATGTTAGTTGTTACTATAGAAACAATAACATATTACACAGAGCGCATTAATATATAGTATACCTGTGATTTGCTTTACAGTCAAAACTACTATCCAAGCTGCTGTTATGACCAATCGGAATCAGAAATGTTAGAGCTCACATTATAATGCGCATCTCTCCCTTCAACCTCTGCCCCAGTCAATACCCTCTGGCGCCATACACACACACACCCCCATCACTCAGGCCTTGACACACTGCTCTGGCAACCTGTTGCGGCGTGAAAAAAAAAAAAAAAAACGTGTGGGTGTGTGAGCGAGAAGAAGGTCATGTCGGCCTTTTGACGGCTCTGTGTCGCCGAAGGTTTCGAGCTCTGCATGGGGTTGTGTGTTTGTGTGTAACATTAGACTCTTCCCTCCTTACAGAGTGGCCATTCTATCCTGCTGGTCAATACTGTCTTTCTCTGGTAGCTCCACTAGTGGACAGGGACTGCAGAAGAAGGAGCAGGGACGAATAATTATATTCGAATCACAAATCCTAATTTACGATGTCCACATTGCACACACAAATTTCCAAATCCCCGGCTGAACAGTTACAACTCAAAGGATTTCATTGCTAAATCTTACTATTATATGTAATTCAATTCAATTTTATTTGTGTGGCGCTTTTACCAATCGACACTGTGACATAACAGCTTTACAGAAATTAATCAATCTAAATCATTACAGTGTACATGTATAGAACAGTAAAGACAAACAGGACTGAATATGATATTTTAAAAAAAATAATAATTAAAAAAAAGGATGTTCACTATGAGTAGATCGTAAATAAGAGTCCTGGGATGAGCAACAGGACAGTTTTTATTTTATGATTACAGCAGCAGTTCTTAAGTAGAAGCTCTCCGCTGGCTAATACTTAAGTATGAGATTATCCACTGAAGCAAGAAAATGTTTTGGGGAAGTGCAAATCTTTAGAGTATCCATGTGGGATAATCCACAACAGCCGAAGGTGAGTCACAAGAACATATTCAAATGGATGGTTCCAGAGATCCGGGTTGAGAGGGCTGAAAAAAAAAAGAAAAAAGAATATACTTGTCAATACTTCGCAAGATTATAATTTGTAAACCTACATATATATGTAAAACACATCCAAATGACAGGATTACTAAACTGACTATTCTACAAATATTTACAATTTGTAGAACATAAACTTTATATATATATATATATATATATATGATTTTGGCAGCATACAAATGTTCACGTGATCTGCTTTGACAGGGAACTCCATGCTCTTCTTCTGGAGCATTTCGATCAGGGTGTGAAATCCATTTTCGGTAGCATTACACTTAGCCCACTGTCAAGTGAGCCAAACCAAAAATATCACTCCTGTCAGAACTTATCTGAAAGATACAATTTTTTTTTTTAAAAACCCTGCTGTTTAGAAGAATTACACACCATTAGCACATTTTTTGAGCAGCTAAGTCTATGTCCCTGAGGTTATTGCTCTATTTTTCTCCTTATTTTATTTTAGATATTCTCTGGAATAACAGAAACTAGCACTTTCAACAACAAAAAAAAATCTTTAAAAACAATTACGCTCCACGAGACATATAGAACATGATTTCTAAATTAATTTGATTTGGTGAATTAGAACCTTTTTCTCTCCTGATCCATATGTTTGACACCTTGATTTACTGAAAAACTAAAAAATGTAACCCAATATACTGAAAAGAAAAGAAGGAAAATCAAGGTAATGTAGATGTAAAGGTTGCAGTTTGCTGTGCAGATATAAAAATGAGCCGTAACAAAGACTATGGTTTTCTTTGCATCCCGAGGAGATGTATATAGTGAAATCTATATGCCTCTGACGTCATCGGCCAGATGCCCGAAACTGTCTCATCTCACTCAGGAGAGGCATGAAAAATACATGCCTGTTTTACAGCTCTTGCTTTCTGTCTTCCTGTTTTTTTTCTCCCTATCTCTCTCTCTCCCTCTCTCTCTCTCTCTCTCTCTCTCTCTCTCTCTCTCTCTCTCTGTGGTATGATTCAATCAGTGCGATGGTACCGATCTCAATGATGTATGATGCCTGCATGTAGACTCTGCCACGAGGACACTCTGACCTACTTACACACATGCGCACTTTGTGTGTGTGTGTGTGTGTGTGTGTGTGTGTGTGTGTGTGGACAGTCTGGTGTATGGCTACATTCTAGGCTTTGCTAAAGATCCAGAGAAATGTGATTTACAGAAAAATATGTGCATATTATTGTCATCTCGCACTATACTGTATACGTCCACTAATCTAGACATGGACAGTAATTCAGTAATATAGTTTCTTATGAAGTTTCTAAGCTAATTCATATTAATTACAGCTTTTGCTGTATGAAATCGCTCCCTCAGTCACTTGTTAGCTATTTACTTTATAGACTGGTCTATATAGAGCACTATACATAATCTAAGCCTAATAATATATCATAATATATCATTTCCTATAACAGTTTTATTCCTTATTAATACACATTTATTTATATGAAGTTCTGCACGCTGTTATTCATCCCGACCAGTAAATTCCAAGCTAAACGAAAGTGCTATAAACTATACAGCTCCTCAGCTTGTCTCCATAAGGCAGAATATTCAATGAAAACTGATCAATGCACGTCCACGATAATTTGAAAGGACGGCAGTCACATTGCGTACCAGAATCTGTCTGTAACGACGATTAAACGTTCTGCAAATTGCTTTTTGTCTCTGTATGCCCTGTTCTCTACCTAGCTGCAGAAATGTATGTATTCGTAGCCGTGTTTGTGAGCAAAGTCTCTGACATAGATCCTTGCGAATGTAGGATTTTGCAATGGCTTATTTGTTCCTGTGTGCCACAATAATGTGTGGAAGCTAACAGCTCTGAAGCTGAAGAATCGCAGACTCTCACAGGATGTGAGATACACAGTGTTTCTTAACACAGTAACAGCTGAAGGCACTGGTACATTGCACAATATCACAGCATTACACAATCCCCTTCCCCCTTCCCATCATTTATGCAGAAGTGATAGAAAAATACACAGTCACACATACTGCATGAATATGTGTGTTATCACTGAGAAATAAAGCTATTAGGGGAATAATTTAACAGCTCTCTGTGTTTCAGTGACTCAGAGAGGCCACAGACAGGAGGACACGATGGTGATCTGTGGTTAACAATGAGACCTTAGTGGACAGCAGACATAAAGAAAGAAAGAGAGGGACAGAGATTTAATTGTAAAGGGAATAAGAGCTCTGAGATTGAGATCTCGCAGTAGAGCTCTGCACTCAATGACTACTTTAATAGGTATGCCTCGCTTGTGCCTACCTTCACTGCCCTTTTTATGAGTCCCCCCCTATAGTGGTTTCTCAATGAAAAGGGACCACCACAGGAACATCAAGCAGATAGCATTTGGACCATTTGCAGCACAGCTGTGATACAGTGGTGGTGTGTGACTTCACTCACCAAACAATTTATTAGGGACACTATACTAATACTGGGTAGTGCCTCTCTTTGCTCTCAAAACAGCCTCAATTCTTCGTGGCATGGATTTCACAAGATGTTGGAAACATTCCTTTGAGATTCTGGTCCACGTCGACATGATTGCATCATGCAATTCCTGCAGACTTATTTCAGGTGCACTATCATGCTGCAAATGTCCTGTTCTACCACATCCCAAAGGTGTTCCTATTGGATTCAGATCCGGTGACTGGGAAGACCACTGAAGAACATTGAATTCATTGTCATGTTCATGAAACCAGTTTGAGACGACTTTTGCTTTGTGACATGGTGCATTATTCTGGAAATAGCCTTTAGAAGATGGGTAAATTGTGGCCATGAAGGGATGAACATGCAACACAGCAACACAAAAACCTAAAAATACTAAAAAATAATAATAATAGTAATAATAAATAAAATAAAAATAAACACAATTGGTTGGTTAGATAAATGCATGAATGAGTAGGTGTACATGTGTTCCTAATAAATAATTTGTTCCTGTTAAAACGATAATGCTAAACTATACTATACTGTACTACGCTACAATATACTATAGTAAACTATACTTAAATAATACAGATGCAAACTTGTTAGTAAATGTATTTTAATCCATCACTGCTCACCAGTTTGGTCTCAGCAAATCTTATTTCTACCAAAACCAACAGGGTTCATAGCAGATCTTATTTATAAATACAATATATAAATAAAATATATATACTACACTATATTACAATAATAATATTCTACACTATACTTTACCACAATACAATACACTATACTATACTATACCACACTATACTACAACATACTACACCACACTATACTACAGCATACTATACTACATTTTACTATACTATACTACAATGCACTATACTACACTATACTATACTGTACTATACTATACCACAGTGTACTATACCACACTACACTTTACTATACTATACTACACTGTACTACACTTTACTATACTATACTGTACAACACTATACTACAACACACTATACTACACTGTACCATACTACACTTTACTATACTATACTATACCACACTATACTAAACTACAATGTACTATACTACACTGTACTATACTGTACTATACTATACCACAATGTACTATACCACACTACACTTTACTATACTATACTACACTTTACTATACTATACTGCACTGTACTACACTTTACTATTCTATACTATACAACACTACACTACAACATACTATACTACACTGTACCATACTACACTTCACTATACTATGCCGTACTACACTTTACTATACTATACTATACTATACCACACTATACTACACCATACTATACTATACTATGCTATGCTATACTCAAGTAAGACAGACAAAAACCTGTTTGTAAACCTGTATTGTCTGTCTTACTTGGGTATAGCATAGCATAGCATAGCATAGTATAGTATAGTGCAGTGTGGTATACTATACTACACTATACTACGCCACACTACACTACACTCTTCTATACCACATTGCACTATACCACTCTATGCTATTCTGCACTGCACAACACTACACTACACTACACCATGGCACACCACACTACACTACACTATTATACTATACTATACTATACTATGCCACACCACACTACACTATGCTATACCACTCTATGGTATACTGCGATGCACTACACAACTCTACACTACACCACGCCGTACTATACCCAAGTAAGACAGAAAAAAACCTGTTGGCAATCCTGTATTGTCTGTTTTCCTCCAAAACCAATAGGGCCTGTGGCAGATATTATTCATAAATATAATGTTGTGAACTTTATCAGTGACTAAATGCGCTTGCCATAAGACCACATTTTTAAATTTTAAATGCAACAAGTTGATTTACAAAAACTTACAAATGTTACAAGTTACAAATAGCAGAAAAAAGGGACAAGGGTTACAGAAATACACCGAATAGAAAAAAAAACATGCATCGCTACATAAAACTTATAAAAGAAAAACCAATTGTGTGACATTCATAATAATGTCATACATTTGAACAGTTTTTAGGCTTTTCTTATTATTTACGAATAACTAAAAGTGTTTATTAAAAAAGGACAGAATTTGGGTTTCATTATGAAACCATCAGACCACATTGTCTCTGTTATCACTGTTACAGTTACAGAGATTCTCTTATAGGATTGGATACTTTAATAAACTCGTGTGGTTTTCCTCCATCTCGATTGGTCGCTTTAAGGTGTCGATCAAAGGCTTTAACGTTCTCATTCCATGTGTAGGGGGCGGGGCTGAAGATTCGGGGGAAAAAAAATTAACACAAACCATGCCCGAACGCCATTTTGAATCCAGTATGTATCGACTGCGTTGTTTGCGTTTTCCCACCCGTATTCTTATGCATCCCTCCTCCTCCTGCGGTGGAAGGGCTTACGTGGAGGATTGGCCAATCCTGAAGCAGGTCGCCGATCAGCCGTAGCCAATCATAAGGCAGGAGGCGGGGGTTTTATGGAATACGGGTGCGCGTATTCCTTGACTGAGGAGAGCAAAGATGGTTTAGTGGACAGACTTTGACGCGTCCGTTCAGGGGAATTTTTTTTTTTGACAGGATTGCCGCAGAAAGCAAGTCGCATCGAAAGTCCCACCGAGTCTCGGGAGACGTTTGAATAGTTCTCTGAGGTGTTTATAGCGGAATTTGGTCGTTTCAGTGTGCATTTTTTGGAAAATATTTGGACATGGCAGCTCGGTTTTGGTCGGGTCGCGAGACACTTTTATTGAGGTGTTGTTAGCTAGCGAGCTAGCCAAGACTGGTTTTTAGCTTAAACACTCCGGGCTCAGACGGTGAAAACTTGGATATTAAAGACAGAAACATTTCTCAACATGTCAAACCTTTATTTGTACGGTTTGCACCGAAGGTTTGGTTTTTGGTTTAGTAGCGACGACAAAATGCAATTTTTGGATGTCTAAATGCGGTTTGGACGTTAAATCTTGTCGCCTCGATGTGTTTTTCTTGGACCTGGATGATATTGGATTTACCCGTGTGGACACCTTCAAACTAAATCCGAATTTTTATTTTATTAATTGTATGTAACATTACTTATGGACGGTAGCCATATTAGTTGTTAGTATTAACTCTGAAACTGGATATCATCACAAACATTTATTTATGAACTTGTAACTCGAGAAGTGACTCCTTCAGAAGAAAAAAACCTGAAATGAAATGTTGTGATTAAGAAGGTAATGAATTAATAAATACCATGAATTTAGACAGGAGAAATTGTTTCTCATGGAGAAATGGATGCTGTCTAAATGTTGGACAGACTCTGATTCATGTCCACGTGTAATCACCACTTTTAAAAAAATATATCTTTATTTATTTCTTCTTTTTTTTTTTTTTCTTTTTTCTTTTTATAATGTCAGATTCATCCTGAACTGAAAAGGGGGGGGAAAAATCCAGTGGAGATGTTTTCTCCCTGCTGTACGGACTGTGTTTTATCGCACAGCGGATCCGATGTGAAGCTGAAGATGCTTTCATGAAGACTCTCTCGACATTAGTGACGCTTCATAAACATTTGAGAGAGAAAAAACAACCTCAAAACAGAGACAGATCCATGATCCGTGCATGATTTATTTCGGATTTTATTCTGGACTGAGGACTGAACCATCAGCCTGAAGATGGGATCTGCTACTAAACTTGCATTCGCCGTTTTCCTCATCTCCTGCTCATCAGGTGGGTCTTAAATATATTTTAGAAAGAAATAAAATATGTTCGCAGATGGGATTAAACATCTCGTGGATTGCTATGTGCACGAGATATGGGGTCCATGATCACTCTAATGACATCATTTTTTGCATAAATAACACCAATTTTCCCACCTGGTGCTTGGCCCCCGAATAATACATTGCTAGGATAGTGCAATCAATCAATAATAATAATAATAATAATAATAGGTTCCTAGATTATAAGAATAGATACATTCGACTTCAATAACCTTCAGAATGCAATGGCAATGCTTTAGTACTAATAACAAATATTATATTGTGCCCCCCCCCCCCCCATTTAACATTGGTGCTTGGCCCCCTAGTAATACAATGTCGCAGAAATTAACGCAAAACCAAGTAAACTTCGCGATATTCGGAGGAGCTTGCAATTTTTCAAAATTACCGTAGATTTGGGCCAAGACACGTCACGTGACGTCATCACAACGCTCGTTCAGCCAAAGCCCTCTTGGAGTCACCCGCATTGAACATGAGTACAGCTGAAAGGTCTCATTCACCGACAAACATCACCGCGAAGGATCACGCAAAACTTCCTGCAATTGCAATTTCACCAATTCGGTTGGTTTTCCGCCAAAAAAAAAAAAAAAGAGCACAAAAACTTCAAATTTTTTCAAAATCAAGCATTTTTGGTCACAACAATCACAAAAAAAACTGGACTGGTTAACAATCATGTGACACAAAACAGCATCATCGCGTCTTGCAGGTAATGATGGCAACCTCCGTGGAAATATCAAGCGGAGGCACAGCAGCATCTTCCTATAATACGTGTAACCTTGAATATAAACCTCGAGGAGCGCGAGGAGGTCTTTGTTGCAAGAAAAATTTCTACAGACAACACTGGGTGATTGAACATAAATAACTCGGGCTCTTGGCCAGTGTGTTGTTCTTGACGATCAGCTGCTACTGGTCATTGACAACAGGGGATTCTGATTCGTTAGCTATGTTTCCATCCAAGTTGCGAATTTAACTTGTGTGAAAAATTGGAATATCGCATGAAACGTTTGCGAATGAAGCACCGTTTCCGTCCCACGTGTTCAAAAGAACAAAATTGTGACTTCCAGGGAAACTGCCTCGTCTCGCTCTGCGCCGTTTTTTACATTTCTGAGCCAATTATCCAATCACATGATAGGTTAAGGCAAAGTCACGTGACTTTTTTTTAAAAAAATTTGATGCGCATCGAGGAATTTATTCGGTAAATGTGTTTCCATCGTGGTTTATGCGCGTGTCGTCTTATCAAATAAAAAAAAAAATATCCGCCTCAATTGAGCGTGTTTTTTTTTTGTTGTTGTTGTTGGTTTTTTTTTGCGTTTTTGGAGATTTTATTCACATCTGGTGTTTCCAAACAGCGTTTTCAAGCGATATCCAAAAATCTGCCGACAAATAAATGTAGTTTACATACAGCTATATGGAAGTGTTTTGCTAAAATGAAACAAAACCAGCTCTTCTCCTCTGGTAGGGAACTAATGTAGCTAGCTAATGCGCTTCATGTAAAATCAACACTAGCGAGCGTTATAAACACGTACATGTGCACCTGTCATGGCCACTGCGTAAAAAACGAAACCAGATAAACATAAACAGATCTAATATAATGTTCGGTTATTGGTTAATAGTAAGTAGGTTACTTATTAACGCATTCATATTATGTGATATGTCACAGTGTAGTCATTACGATTACACATCTACCGCGATCACAACTGCCTCTGGTTTCAGTCTGTCGGTACTAATGCACACATCGTCTGCTGAATTTGCTAAACTTGACGTCATTGCTGCTTCACTCATGTCATTACGAACACGTGTCGCGTCTCTAGTGTCTTGCGTGTGTCGTCTTTTCCCGCACTTTATTTGCTAAGTCTTGGTTTTGGAGCTCAATTACCACCCATACCGATGTGTGTCAATAAAAGACTCTTGCGTCTCGACCTATAACAAGCCAAGGACGTATTATAAGTCATGATCCGTAATCGCAGGACTAGGGGTGTAGACAAATTTGCCCAATTGGCTCAAATGTATTCAATCAGCCAAGACATATTTGGCATAAAAAAATTTCCCTCCTTCGCCTGTGCACACGTCTTGACTCCTGGTGGAGCTTACGACTATATTTTGGTTATTTCCCTTTAATGATCTCGGCTCGTAATGTTCTCGGTTACCATAAATTCATGATTCATGTGTGAAGCAAGCATCTGGATTTGTAGGATTCCAGGAAACTCCACAGGCGGATAGAAATATTTTATTAGAGACGTCACCTTGAGAAACTGATACAGTCTGAATACAGCAGTTTAGACGTTTATCAATCCGACTGGCCAGTAGTGAAGAATTAAAGGGTTAGAAATCGACACGCAGTGCTTTATAACGCTCGTCGTGCTTCATATGCCTTCACAGCTTTCGAACCTGATTGTAATTAACACGCTGTAGCACGCTGTATAACGTCTAATGATAAAGAAACACAACCGTGTTATTTCTGGTGAGCGTCAAACAGGTTGTTCTGAAACATGTTAATAATACTCAAATGTGTTTTACTCTCAGGGTGTGCAGTGTGTGCTTTTTTTCCCCCATAGGTTGTGCTGTGTGTGTGTGTGTGTGTGTGTGTGCGCGAGAGAGAGAGAGAGAGAGAGAGAGAGAGAGAGAGAGAGAGAGAGAGACATGCGTGCCGTCGTATCTGCGGAGTTGGGCCGATGCCCAGAACAAGGTTAATTACACTTTCACTCTTCTGATAGAGAGAGAGAGAGAGAGAGAACAGAAGAAGCCGGTTTACAGAAGAGGGACGTTTACGGGACACCCGTGGAACTTGGGAACGTGTGTGTTTACTGGAGATGGATCATGCCTTGGAGTGTGATGCGTGTGTGTGTGTGTGTGTGTGTGTGTGTGTGTGTGTGTGTGTGTGTGTGTGTGCGCGTTTACAAAGGATGGAGAACGACAGGTGAAAACATTTTCAAGAGATGTGCAAGGAGATGTACAGCTTGATTCCAGACTGATCTGAGGTCAGTACGCAAAGACTGGATTTGAGCTTTCTGAGAAAGCCTGATTCTGTGTGACACCGTGATCGTGATCACCGTTTCAGCTCAGATTACCGTTACTCCAAAGCCACTTAACGTGATCTTAAATAACAAAGGGTCGCTGTCGGTGGCCGGAGCTGGCCGTGCGACAAGCTTCATCCTCTTTTTAATGTAAGCCCACAGAGCTTCCTTAGGCATCTGCCTAACCTTGGACAGAAAATCCCAGACTTCTAACACACACACACACACACTCACACTCGCACAGGTAGGCTTCTGTTGAAGCAAGGGATGAAGGCGGGTTATCTTCAGTGTATAGATGATTTCGTGTTTCTCCATCACCATTTTGTTGCCACACGACCAAAGGAAAAATGTAAATTATCCTGTTTCTTGTTCACATAAGTATATCAATATTTTTTTCAGCCCATAAAATGTATGGTCTGGAAAATGTATTCTTATCTAGAGAATACTAAAATGCAGACGTTTGGGTCCTGCATTAGAGAATTTTAAAACCATTCTTGAGGAAATTCTTTCATACAAGCAATTTAACTTGTATGAACACTGAGAGTCCCTTAAAAGGTAAAGTCAATCCTTTGAGTTGATTAATCGGTTATTGTAACTGTAATGACTTTACAGTCACAAACGCCACAATATCACGCAGCTTGTACTGTTGGATCACTGAATTCCTGATTCATGTTCGACACAAGCATCTGGATTTGTAGGATTTCTGGAAACCGTTGCTTCACATCCATCTTGGATGCAAATGTTTCAGCGGAGATATCATGAGAAATGAATACCGTCGTGACGAGGGAAGGTTCCTGCTTTGCTGCTGTGACGAGCAGCTGAGATTCTCAACACCGAAAACTCCGACATCCTCGTCTCGGCCGGCGTGTTATGCCATCTTGGATTGAACAGACAAAACAGCACACACTTTCACTTACTGCTACTTCCTGTTTGATAGGCAGCCTGCAAGTAACTAAGAATCTTCTACTTTTCTGACAAACTATTTACGTCCTTTAGGGGACAAACTGTTATCTGTGATTATTAGTGACAAGGTCAGTGAGGGTCACCGGGTCAAGGGGGTCCACATGGGTCTGCTGGTTCTGGTTCCTGTAAAGCCCCCGGCCCCAACATTTTGAATTCCTGTGCTAAGTGCAGGAACCCCAAAGGAGCAGAGCGTCACTCGGCAGCTATGAGAGGGGGATAAGACAGATGTGGTGCTAACTCTCTCTCTCTCTCTCTCTCTCACTCTCTCTCTCTGTCTTGCTCTCTCGCTTGTCTCCAGCCATTCCGGCTCCACGCTGTCCAGGTCAGAAGGGCACAGCGCAGGCATATGCCTCCATTAAATTCTCCTAATTGGCTCCATTATTTACCTGGTTTAGAATATTATGGCCGTATTTTCTAAAGGATAATCAATGCTAAAAATGAGTATACTTAAAAATAATGGCCAAGCTCCTATATCTTTTAAATGTAACCTTATAAGGTAGACAGAATGACAGGATTTATAGCTGACAGGATCGCTGTTAGATATGAGATCAGCAGTGACGTACAGTGTATTATGTTGTGGATGTGCGAAATGTTCATCAACACAACACCGATCTTGAGCAAATCACCATCACACAAAGATTTGCACTGCTGAGAGGATGTCGGTACTGACAGAGCATTGGTTGTGGTAATGTTTAAAAAAATCTCAGGGGGAAAGAGTGGGTTTATTGATAAAGATGTGCAAAAAAAAAAAGGGGGGGGGTGTAGCTTGTCCAAGGGAACGGTGCGGCGTTCGGTCCTAGAGCACACATGCTGGCAAAAATGTGGAACACGGGAAGCTACGAACTTTTAACGTTCACAGAATAGATGCGTCGTGGCAGTGATCGAGACTCTGTGTCATTCTGTAAAACGTCTCATTCTCTCCGCAGACTCGGCTCTGCGACCTGGAGCCTTTTCACACCCGGAAAGATCACACAGCCGATCTGCAGAATCTCACAAGTGTGATATTTGTGTGTGTGTGTGTGGGAGAGAAAGAGCGAAGTTGTTGGTGTGAAAGGAAGCGGACCAGCCTGCCAGCGCGAGTGTATTCTGCATGTGTTTGTGTGTTGGCCGTCTCTGCCTGCACGCGTGGGCGTGTGTATATTCGAGGGTCCGGAACAGCGCGTTCGGAGGCACCCGAGGCCGCCGTCAGAGGAAAAACTCGGCAGTGATTACAGAGCGGGAGCCGGAAGCCGGGCCACGCCGTTCAGAGGAACGAAAGTTTTAACAGAATAATCACGGGCTCCGAGACGCTTCATGGTGTGGAGAGATGCGTCCGTTCTTATCACGTCCCTTACTATGTTATAATATCGACGGTATCAAATAGCATCTATACCACTGCGCTGTAGAATTCTCAGTTCCGACTGTTGATTAATTTTCTGTAAAAGCAGCTGGCTCAAGACAAGTCACAGGTTTGTATTCATGCGCTCCTTCTAATGCGTTATCGTTTCTGCGGTAACGGGTCATTCACGGGGATTTGTCTGGTGAGCGCTTCACGTAAACTGATTGTCGTTGATGTGGCGAAGGTTTCTGTACGATGATTTTTGGAAGGGGTCTTTTCGTTTTCCACCACAGGAAAGTCTTCAAGACTGAGAGCTTTGTGTTTTCTTGCTAACATGACAAGCTGCGTTTCTTGTTGTTTCTTTGCATCGCACTACCTCGTCTTTGATTATTTTCCTATAAGTGCAGGCCACAAAGCGTTCTGTGGCCTGCACTTATAGGAATTCATTCATCCAATTCATGCATTCATCCAATGATGCATCTGTGCTTAAAGCAGTTCATCATTGGAAAGTGTTTTGGCTTTCTCTCTCTCTCTCTCTCTCTCTCTCTCTCTCTCTCTCTCTCTCTCTTTTTGTAAATTCAAGCCAGTCATTCGGTTCTTCCAGATCAAATGATTGACCAAATCAAATCAATTGTGACAAGAAGGAATTTACAGTCCGTGTATTTCTCCATATGAAGCCATATTTGGCTTTGGTTTTCCTCGATTTCATGGTGAAATTGCACTAAATCCAACAGGATTGTGAAGATACGCCGTTACGACTGCTTCTAATATTTCTGATATTTAAAAAAAAAAAAAAACTTCCCAGTGTTTTAGTTATGGGTTTTGATAATTACCCAATCAGAACAGGAAAAAACAAAAAGTATAAACATAAAATTACAAAAGGAGTGAGGTGGAAGAACTCATGGATTCACAATGTATCCTGTTGCTTTTTTGGTAATTTGCTTAAAATTCAGTTAAATTTAGTTCAGTTCATCACTTCTTGCCTACAGGTTGATGCACAAACACCCGTCTTCGTAATATTTATCATATTTGGCTTTCCGCTGTGGATTTTGTAAATCGTCTGCAGATTTTATTTATTTATTTTTTTTGTCCCTTCTGCCTACCAGTTCATATGAGAATTCACCAATTACTACAGGAAACCCACAGGATTAAATGATGTCCACTTTGAAACCCCTTTATGATGAAGCTCCTCACGATTTTGAGGAAAATAAATAAATCTGCATCAGCTGGAAACATCAGCCCTGAAAATTGTCCTTCTCTAATCCCTCTGCGTTCTCGAGTGGTGTCGGAGTCGGTGCAGTATTACTGCAGCGCTCCACTACAGACCTTAAACAGCACGATCAGGGCCGTTACTCACAGATCTCCTCACACATTATAGCACAGCACATCCCATAATAACACGAGGACACTGTTACCATGGCACAAGAGAGAGAGGGAGGAGGAGCACGTGCATTCATAAACATGCATTCATTATCAGTTAGCCCGTCCAATCTGCCACGTTATACCAAATCTCGATTCTGATTGGTGGGAAACATGTCTAGTTCCAGCTGGTTTGTATTAATGCACCTGCTCTTGTATGCTGTGCCACACAAACTGCGGAAACGTTTTTTGTTGGTTTTTTTTGGGGAAGGAGTCTCTGCTATCAGTGCTTTGTAACTTTAAAGGTGCAGTAGTCGATTTTTTAAATTTTATTTATTGCTTAATTATACAAGTAACCTGGAAGATATGTAGGGCGTGGTAAAAACAGTGGATTAAGTCACTGGGAAAACTGATTTCCGGTCCCGAATGTTTCCTTGTGTTTGGAATGTGTTTCCTGTCAGTCATTTTATAGGCACTCTACCGGCCACCGTAGATCCTGGGGGCAGAGCTTTGTGAATATGGACGGGAATCATTCAAATGTTGAACCTACCTTGTTGTGTGTGTATGTGTATATATATGTATAGGTTATGGGCCCAATCTTGGAAAAAAAACTTCCCTAATGCACCTTTAAGGTTCCGGTTTGTCCGTAACATGTCCGGCTACATTTCTTTTCCTTAGAAAATAGAGGCTGGTGAAGGATCGACTGTTTGTAGCTGCTGTAACGTAAGCGATGACAAGAACTTGGTCCGTGGGCGTCCCACAACAATCATGTGCTGTTCTTTTATAAACAAAAGAAGTGTCATTTCATTCAGTTGTATTTTTTGGACGGATTTGACAAACGTATCTGTAAAAAAAAAAAAAACGGTGTTCTGGTTTTAGATTCATGACGTGGTGTTGGACAGAAAGCCCTCAAACCTGATAGAAATGCAAAGTCTGGACAAAGCAGGACTCAAATATGCACACACACACACACACACACACACAGAATAACCTCCATCACGATCTGCTTTGCTGCAGCGAGTCGTGATGAAGGTTAGTGTGACTAAACACACTGTTTGCCCGGCTTGTGTGTGATTGTGTTTGATTTTCATCCTTACGGGTGACTGATGCGCTTCGTTCTGACCTCAACCTTTAAACACTCGTCAGCTCGGCATTCAATAAATCGACCCGACCTGGCGTGAGCCGCTCAGCGTGCGTGTCCGGGTCGTTGTCACAATTTGCGAGATTTGGCTCTTCTTGTTGATTTTTATTTATACATTTATTCGCCGGGTTAAAAAAAAAAAAAAAAACACGTACATCCATACTGAATCGCACGCAGCAAGTAGAAAACGCGCGTAAGAGCTTCTACGGTGGTCCACGTTGGCCAAAACACACGAGGAAAAGCGCTGTGGAAAAAAAATATTGTTGGCGATCGCAGACATTCGCATTCGGAAGGGATTAAAATCGCGAAGTACATCTGTGAAACTAATCCCGTCCGGATAGTGCTTCAGAAAGCGTGGAACGGTTTGTCAGACGTTCCCAAAAGCACAGGGAGAGAACGCACAAGTTTTGAGTTTTAACATTTTGTGAAACTTTTATTTTTTTTGTTTGTTTTAGATATTTGACGGATCATTTCTCACTGTGGTCTTTTTATGGACTTTTTCATCAGATTCGTGAGGCTTGGAGGAGATTTCATCTCACAAGCAAACTTTGTTGACTGTAATTTTCTTTCCTGAGGCCTCTACACCTTATTTTATCATCATCGTCATCATTTTAAATTGCTAGAGCAGCACCTGAAATGTTCGATATCCCACACCAAATAGAGAAGAGTTCACAATTTGTGCTGTTGATTTAGGGAATTTAGATGTAAACCACATACATTTTTTTTTTTTTTTTTTTTAAACCACAGGTGCAGCTGTGATGATTTTTTTTATTTTTTATTTATTTATTTTTTATTCACACAAATGAATTTCCCACAGTGGAAATAAGACCGCTGACACAGAGTGATTAATGCGGTTATGGTTCTGACAGGTGTGTGTGTGTGTGTGTGTGTGTGTGTGTGAGATAGAGAGAGAGAGTAAGTGTGCAATTCCATTGAACATGGCAGGAAGATTTATGGGTGACGGTTATGACTGCATATTTGCCCAGAACGTAACTGCATAACAGGTGTATCAGTGCTCTACAGAGCGAGCGTTTTTATTTCGCATCCCAGCTTTATCGGTCACGTTTGGTCCTCTTCTTCCATCCGAGCCAACAGCAGAGAGTGTGAAATAGTTCCTGTGACAATAACAGCGATTAACACTAGCGGAGTCATTTGATTCCTAGTAGATGGAAAGCACGAAAGTATAACAGCACTCCCTTTCAAATCCGAACGAAGAGTGAGGGAAAGTGTGCTGCCGAGCGCTGCAGCTGTTTCACTTCATCATCGGGAGATTAGGAGTTCGCAGCACTATGACGCCGGGAGTCAAAAGACCGATTCACAAGCTTTATTATTTTTTTTCTTTTCCTTCTCATAAACAGATGTGCTGTCTCAACTCGTAACAAAAATGGCAACGTCCATCCCGCTGATGTTTTCACACGGTTGTGGGAGAGAGATGTTAAAAAACTCCACAGAAATCTGTTTATTTTTGGTCCTGTACCGAGGTGGAGCTAGTCCAGCTCCAGCGTGCTACCACTCCCGTATTTTTCTTGTGTGTTTGTTTTTCCTTTTCAAAAAGTGTCAACTAATGTAAAGCAAGGTGAGCTCGTTAAGTACATCAGTACAGATTAACAGAGGGAACGGAGGAAGACGAGTGTGTAGCCATGGTCTCGTTCTTATCCACTCCTGAAAACGTTTTTGATGTAGCACACTGTGTTTATGACCTTGAGAAAAAGTCAGCAAGTCGTTGGTCAGCGTTTGAGCTATGGGCTGTGATGATCTTTCCTCACATCGCGTGTACAATATATTCTTTACAATAAACTCTTTATTTTTTCTCTCCGTCAGGTGTGTGTGTGTGAGAGAGAGAGACAGAGGCATCAATGACTGCTGGAGAGGGTGAGATTAATGGCTTAAGGTGTTATGATGGTACAGAGTGAGTGTGAGATCGAGCAGTAAACGGATGACTGTAGTGTGTGATTGAGTAAATGAGGCTATTTCCTGCTCACAGAGCCTCAGGTTAAACGTTTAAGGTGTTGAAACTGTGTGTGTGTGTGTGGGGGGGGGGGGGGGTGAGAGAGACCAGCACATACACAGAGAGGGTGAAAGGAAAATAGAGACACGTATACCGAGAGAGTGAGAGACAAAGAGAAAGACATAGAGACAGAAAGAGAGAGAGGGACATACACGAGAGAGCGAGTGACATGCAGAGAGACGCAGAAAAAGAGAGGGAGAGAGAGAAACGGGCAAGACTGGCCCAGAGAGAGAGAGAGACATAAAGAGGGAAGCACAGAGAAAGAGAGAGACAGAGACTGACACATAGAGACCGAGAGAGAGAAGAGAGATGGGGAGAGACAGACAGAGAGAGAAAAACGGGCAAGACCAACCCAGTGAGAGAGAGACATAAAGAGAGAGACAGAGACTGACGGACACATAGCAAGCCAGAGAGAGAGAGAGAGACAGTTTCTGTTAGTTTGTGTGTTTCGCTGCTGCTCTCCACATTACTCCTTTTTAATTACATTTTAGGATTATATTTATTATAAAATGAAACGTTTCTGCCGTCAGCTCAGAAGCCGCATCGAAATGTCTGTCTCTCTAACCTTTTCAGAAAGTGAAGATTCGTCCTTGTTCTGCTCTCATTCACAGCGAGGTAGTGAAGCTCAGTTTTAGTTTTGAGTTGAGGTTGTTTTTTTTTCCCCCCCAAGGGTATTTCTGACTGTTCCAAAGAATAAATAAGCGGGCGAATTGAAGTCTGACGGTATTTCATATTGTTATTTGATATCTTTTATACTGCCCATGTATTAGGATGTTTTAAAGCCGCTTCTCATGAATACCTTTTGGTGCATTATCGAGGTCCAGTGCATTATAGTGATGTGTGTGTGTGTGTGTGTGTTTGCTGCTTTAATGGACCTTGCTGCGTGAGTTAGGGATCAGTGATCAATCGTGACAAAATAAATGCTTAAATGAATGTATATTTAATCTAACTTCATAAAACAATAAACATCGATTAAAGTCCAGTACCAAAAAAAAAATTAAAAATGTGTCCAGAGATCGTAATTAAAATTGTGATTGGTCACAGCGGTGAAAGGGATGCGGATTACAGAAGAAACGTTAGCCGAAAACTTCCTGTTCGTTGTATGGTGTCATCTTGAGATCAAGGATGTCTACGTAAAAGCTTTATTTATCTGAAAAACGATGCAGCCGTATCTCTGCGCTGTTGCCGGAATGTTCTTACGACCACAGATGTTTTGCAGAACTGAAATCCTGTGTATGTTTCGCCAACCTGCACCCTGGAAGTCTTTCCAAATGACAAGATTGCGCTACAGAAACTGTGTAGCTAAATATATTTATTTTAAAAGGCGTTTCCTAATGCTGGGTTTTGTCATCAGTGTGTATTTGCTTGCACGCTAAACTCGCTCACAAAGGAACGTGTTAATTCTGCACATTCTAAGCTTAAGCCGCTCTGTCTAGCACATTTTTTTCAGCGAGCCCATGTCCCGTGGTTCTGTGTTTCAGTTCTGCTGATTCTCCCAGCTCCTAACGAAGTGGATATGTACATTTTAAGCTAGCTTTGTACCAGGATTCACACAGTGCCCACTAAATTATCCTGCTTAACCGCCCAAGTCCTTAAATCCCCCCCTCGCCATGTGTACTCCATGGCAGGCTGCGTTAAAACCTCTAAAAACCTCCTCAGGTTTGTGTTAGAGGTGTGCAGCGGCGCGTTCTGCTACGGTACACCGGAGGAATGAACGCTATGTGCAGCTCGAGTGGCTCGAAGGGCACCGAGCGAGCAGGAATGCAGAGAGCTATTGAGGGTACAGTAGAGGGGCAGATCTCGAGGCACGAATGAATGTGGCGCAGGGAGAAGTTCAGCGTTTAGGTTTATGGTACACTGTTAGCACCTAGGATGAAGTATGGGCTCGTTATTTAACAGTGCAGCGTTTGGGTTCAGGACGCTATTTTAGCCAAGTACATGTGTTGTGTTCAGATGTGGTTGTGTTCATCATGTTTTCAAGAAGATTCAGCATGAACAAGCCACTCATCGTTCAAAGTCTAAACTTTCCGACAAGGCCCGGTTTGTGATGCAGTGAGGATGTATTTCAGTATGTCGGAGCTCATAGGAGTTTGATTTGCCATCAGTGTTTGGATGCGGTCTGTGTTTGGATTTGAATATTTGGTGTCTGGAGTACAGTCTCAGATCTGAGTATTTGTTGACAGTATCAGTGTTTAGATTTGGGTATGTGGTGGTGTTTAGGAGTACGGGATCAGTGTTTAGATTTGGGTATGTGGTGGTGTTTAGGAGTACGGGATCAGTGTTTAGATTTGGGTATGTGGTGGTGTTTAGGAGTACGGGATCAGTGTTTAGATTTGGGTATGTGGTGGTGTTTTGGAGTACAGGATCAGTGTTTAGATTTGGGTATGTGGTGGCGTTTTGGAGTACGGGATCAGTGTTTAGATTTGGGTATGTGGTGGCGTTTTGGAGTACGGGATCAGTGTTTAGATTTGGGTTTGTGGTGCCGTTTTGGAGTACGGGGTCAGTGTTTAGATTTGGGTTTGTGGTGGTGTTTTGGAGTACGGGGTCAGTGTTTAGATTTGGGTTTGTGGTGCCGTTTTGGAGTACGGGGTCAGTGTTTAGATTTGGGTTTGTGGTGGTGTTTTGGAGTACGGGATCAGTGTTTAGATTTGGGTTTGTGGTGGTGTTTTGGAGTACGGGATCAGTGTTTAGATTTGGGTATGTGGTGGTGTTTTGGAGTACGGGATCAGTGTTTAGATTTGGGTATGTGGTGGTGTTTTGGAGTACGGGATCAGTGTTTAGATTTGGGTATGTGGTGGTGTTTTGGAGTACGGGATCAGTGTTTAGATTTGGGTATGTGGTGGTGTTTTGGAGTACGGGATCAGTGTTTAGATTTGGGTATGTGGTGGTGTTTTGGAGTACGGGATCAGTGTTTAGATTTGGGTATGTGGTGGTGGTTTGGAGTACGGGATCAGTGTTTAGATTTGGGTATGTGGTGGTGGTTTGGACTACGGGATCAGTGTTTAGATTTGGGTATGTGGTGGTGGTTTGGACTACGGGATCAGTGTTTAGATTTGGGTTTATGGTGTTTAGGAGTACGGGATCAGTGTTTAGATTTGGGTATGTGGTGGTGTTCTTACCGCATCGGTTTAGATTTGGGTAGGTGGTGCTGGTTGTACAGTATCAGTGTTTAGATTTGGGTATGTGGTGGTGTTCTTACCGCATCGGTTTAGATTTGGGTAGGTGGTGCTGGTTGTACAGTATCAGTGTTTAGATTTGGGTATTTGGTTTCAGGCATGCACTGTTGGTGTTTGGAGTACAGTTTCAGTCAGGGTGTCTTGTTGCGGGACAGCTGCCGCTCTGCAGTGTAATTGAAGTGGAGACTGATTGGCTGTGCTGCATTCCAGCCTGGATTAAGAGATCAGATTCTGCGGCCGTGTTCTGCTTTTTACTGGCCCTGTGGAAAGAGTGCTGCCTTTCAACCTCCCCCAATTCTCTCTCTCTCTCTCTCTCTCTCTCTCTCTCTCTCTCTCTCTCTCTCTCTCTGTGACAATGTATCTGGTAAACAAGCAGAAGTTTCTGAAATTCTGAAACCGATAAGTTAATTGTTGCTTATTACTTTTCATAGCGTTCCTTTTGAGGGGTTCCAGTTGGTGTTGTGACTCGATCAGTGCATACATCATTGGATACAGTGAGGAAAATATTTAGTTTCAGAACATGTCTGAATCGAGGCACTCCTCCTATTCCTATTCCTGTCAGCCGGCATTTCAGAAGAGCATATGACATGTTCCTTCAGGGAACGACGATGCTTTTGCGTTGTCCCCCCCCCCCCCCCCCCCATGTCCTCTTATTCTATTAAGAAGCCGCATGGACATCATCTGTTTCCTTCTGACATGCATTGCAGAATGTAATGTGACAAGGAGCCGTGTATAATACATGACTTTCTCAAGATGTTCAGTGTAGCGCTCCTGATTAGGACACAAAATATTTTGATTGAGATAAAGTATGAAATATTTTTCTTCCCTTCATTGTTTTCTTGAATCGGCTATGTTCATTTAGAACACTGTCGTATCCAGAGTGGCTTCCATAAGCCATTTACAGGCCGGTCTCTCTGGAGCTGCCTGGGTTAAGTGCTTCCCTTAAGGGCACAATAACAGCAGCAGGATGCTATCAATCAGCATCGAACCCATGACTTTCTGTGTCAGGGCCAAGTTCTGTGGCTTCAGGTCTACTGCCATTTGTGCAGTAAAATGGTCTAGTCGTTATCCAGTTATTAACATAGCATCAACGTTTTCAGTAATAAATACCACATTAGCGATGTACGTCTACTTTGTTATGGACACCTGCACATCCAGTCAGCCAATCATGTGGCGGCAACGCAGTGCGTAAAATCAGATCAAGAGCTTCAGTTATGTTCATGTACACGTCAAACATCAGAATGGAGCCAAAATGTGTAAAAAAAATAATAAATAAATAAAAGTGAACATTTTGGAAACTCGTAGGATTTTCGCCTACGTCTCCAGAGTTTACACAGAATGGTGTAAAAAAAAAAAAAAAAACATTCAGTGAGCGACACCTCTTTAGGTGGAAACGTCTTGTGGTTGAGAGAGGTCAGAGGAGAATGACCAAACTGCTTTGAGCTGACGGGAAGGCTGCGGTAACTCAAATAACCACTCCTTGCATCCGCGGTGAGCTGAAAAGCATCTCGGAACACGCCGACCAGCGGAGAACCGTATCAGCTTCCACTCCTGTCAGCCAAGAACCAGAATCTGAGGCTACAACATTAAACGTAGCTGTAAACGGATAAAACGTGCGCAGGATGACGTCGTAAAAAAAATGCAGTGTTTGGAAATTGCTTTGGTATGAGATGATTAAAACACTTAATAATTAACTTCAGAGTGGTAACAATAATCCTTCTAGTCTGGCCGCATCACAGCACAATGTTGTTGATTGTTTTCCGGTAACAGCATGACACGTAGTGTTGTATTACTTGCATAGTTACTTAGACGTTTTAGTCTAGTTGATTTGCATTTCCAGGAAACCAAACCATGGAACTGAGCCAGATTCTGATTATTAATGAACTTGTAATTTGTCCACAGTCGCTTTTTATGTCTTTAAAGTCTTCATGCTTCTGAGTGGATGTAGTGTAATGCATGGCTTTGCTAGTGCTGTGTGCTACAGTAGAGCAGTGTGTAGAGCTGGTCGTGTGTGTGTGTGGGTTTCAACATCGACGCTTTAAGTGAGTTGAAGGACGTTTAAAGAGAAAACATCATCTTCAGTTGTCGAAAACCTGCAGCGTATAGAACTAGTGTTCACCCCTCTTTCGCCTCGTCTTCTTTATCCTCGTCTCTTTCCCGTTCTTGTTCCCTCTTGCGCTTGTTTTTGGGACGTCTTCATAAATGGTACAGCGCAACTCCGGGCCTGAATGGAGGTCTTTTGAACTTGTCGAATTATTGAGCGTGGTCAAAGATGTCTGTCAGCAGAAACCTTAAACAGCTCCGAGACTCCTCGTCCCCAGCACAGCGCTCGTCCCCTCTCCACTAGTCGTCGTAATACAACCCCCACCTCTCTCTCTCTTTCTCTCTCCTGCCGTTCTCTTTTTTTTTTTCCTCTCTCTGTCTCCATTTCTGTCTCTGGTTCTGTCTGAGAAAGCACACACAGAGAAAGACTTTTAAATCAGACACGCATTATCAGCAGTTTTAACTGGAGGTGACATTAAACTGGTCGAGGTGGAGGCGAGGTAAAGGCTGGTGTTTCTATAACGCCGCTGTTTTATTCGAGTCCCTTGTAGACAAGTTCACACTCGGTGGGCATCCCGTATTTTGTTTTGATTGGTGGTGTGTGTGTGGTGTAATGGCTGAGGCTAATTGGCTTATTTTGGCTTTTTTGACTGACAGAAGGCCCTAAATGATGCCAAGCTGTCACTGAAACGCTGTTTTGTTCCAGCAGCTCTACTTCGGTTTAATGAGAGCCAGGCCTCGGCTCTCTCGCTCTCTCGATGCCAGGACAGCATAATTGGAGCTGAACACAGGTGTAATTCCTCTGTTGGCAGTTTCAATGTCACCGTTCAGATCAAGCTATCCTAGTGTATAATCTATGGATATAACGATACCGAAGCTTCCGAGATCTGATTATGTTTTATTGGAATATATTGCATCTTTTTGTGCATCATGATGCATAAATGTGAAGTTTACTTTCACATGCCTACGGAATACCCAAATATTATAAACATGTCTGATGCGATTGTAATAGCACACAATTCAGCTCTCTCACTTTACACATTTTGATGTTTCTCGTCTCCTGCTAGACACAGTCATCTCAGCCCGTTTCACACTCGAGTCCTGGGACATGTCCACTGTTATGTTTGTGGACACCTGACCGTTACACCCACATGTGCTTGTTGATTGTCCCGTTCGAAGTTTAGTCCCTTCTTCGCCGTTGTATCAAGCTCCACCCTCCTGGGAAGGCTTCCACTATATTTTGGAGCGTGGCCGTGGGGATTTGTGTTCGTTCAGCCACAGGTGCTTTAGTGAGGTCACTAAAGGCACTCCTCAGTGAGGCACTGAGGAGGCCTGGGGTGCGGTCGGCGTTCCAGTTCATCCCAAAGGTGTTCAGTGGGGTCGACGTCAGGGCTCTGTTCAGGACACTCGAGTTCTTCCACTCCATCCTTGGCAAATAATGTCTTCATGGAGCTCGCTTTGTGCACAGGGGCTTTGCAACGTCTCAGAGTTTGCTCATAAATAACGCCTCGGGTTTACCGTGCCATTTATTTGATGAAGAATTTCGTTTTCCGCATGTCTAGCGAACAGCCACTCTGATATATATAAGGAGTAAAACATGATGTGGCATTCTGTTATCGGAAAATAATGGTGTAATGCGAAGATTTGCAATTGCGATTCACCAAGTACTGGGAAGTCCTCTGTCTGAAAACTCTGTGAATAAAAGAATTACGGAAAGGTTGGTCATTTCAATTGTTACAAGGTGTTCTTCATTAAACAGTAACACTTTGAGGAGAGATATGTACTCGCTGTAATGTATTCTTTTTGCTGCTTGACAGCCTTTCACACAACACTCGCTCTCCTCCAGGGAAATGCAACACTTTCCTCTTCAACAGAAGCACAAAGCGATCTAAAATATTTAACACCAGGCTTTAACAGCACCCACAGCTGTCAATTCCTCACCTACAGAGTGTACACCGGGAAGGGAAAAAAATACAAGTGTGGCAACTTTGTCCCCGCTGCTTCCTCGCTTTAAGGTATGACGAGTCACAGGTGCTGAAACGTGCCTCATCAGTCAGCGTGCTGGAGTCCACGTCTTCAGGCCTGGCGTGTCCTGAGAGTGAATGAAACACCCTGGCAGTTTGTCAAAGCATTTCCCTTTCACTTAATCCTGTTTCCTGTGTTACGAGCCAGACGAAGGAGACAACGGCCGAGAGTGAGGACGAGCCAGAGCGTGCTCGCAGGCAAACCAAAAGCAGATGGACACTTCTTCATTTTTTTTTTTTCCCGGTCGCTTTAAGTACAGGGGAATTGTATCCGAACAAAGACGGTAGTTTTACTCCGATAATCTGCCATGCTGACTATAAACTGGTGACATAAAACATGACCGGGTATGATGTTACAGGAAAATAATCAACAGTCGGGAGGACTGACGTGAAGCACGGTTACTGTTACCGTTGTCATGAAGTGTTTTATTTCTCTTGTACCACAGCAATTTGTCAACAGGAACAATTTTGAGTTTATTAAAGAACGATCCGCTGTAATTCTTAACCGTTTCGTGTTGCGATACCGTCGTTCTGTCACCAGCCTCTCTTATTCTCTCTTTCTTGAAGTTAATGAAAGCCCTATTTGGATTGGATTTGTTTATCAGGGGGACGTCTGTAATAAAAAAAAAATTTTTTTTTTACACGTCTCCTCAGCGATCAAACTGTCGCATCTGGACAGCGATGAAATGACCACCGGAGGAGAGAGTTTCTAGCGCGTTGTATTTTCTACGTACCCGGATTTTCGCGTCACGCGGCCATTTGATCAAGCTCCGTTCACAAGGTGGCGTCCAAGTGGTTGAACAGGTGGCGGAGTACAGAAGAGACGCTGGCGAATTAAGGTTCCAGCGACAATTTGGAAATACGATAAGACAATCGCAGTGTATACGAGAAGCATCCATTTCTCTTTCATACTACAACGCTGTGGTGTAAATGATTGTTTTAAAGGTGCAATGGGACGGATTGCGGTTTCTAAAGCATCTCAATCCCACCGACGGGTTTGCAAAAAAAGCCAAAGTGGCGGTTTTGCTGTTGCTTTGATGGAGCTTTGCTGCGCTTTTAGCTGCAAACTCGGTGAAGTTTGTCCTCTTGGCACGCTGCCAGACATTCCTGAACGTTCCTACTATAATTTAGATAATGACCAGTTCATGAACTAGAGATAATCCGTGCAGTCTCCGGCAGTAATGAATACGTTCTTAATCAGCTCCGGCAACTCCGTCACAGCTTCACTCGGTGCGTTTGAGTGAGCAGCAAGGCCTTTTAGGTAACTTACCAGCGAGCACAGAACCACTCCTCCATTTTAGGTAGATGATCCTACCTACATAAAAATACATAAAAAGTATTTATGATTCATAAATACTCACCGGTTTCTAGATAGACAAGCGCCCGCGACATTTCTTTTATGGCCGATTACTGCTGATTGCCGTGCACGGACATTTGCGACATAGCAGTGTAGAGAAGATCTGCCGTCAGACTGAGTGGAGTCCTCCATAATCGACCCTCCAGATTCACCGACGGAGCACTCCGCTTCAGGGTCGTCTGCTGGCTAATACCCAGTTTAGCTGCATGTAAAAACTTAGTGTGCTTTCTGGTGGCATTAGTGAAGCACAATGGATGTTCCCGAGCATCTCTAAATGGCTTCGTCTAATGAAAGCGAGTACTTTTAATTATTAAAGCAACGCTGGTTTCTCTGGTTTTCCTGGGGGGAGGGTGGGGGGAAAAACCATTGTGTCTATTGTGTGCTGCTGTATTTGTCTTCATAGATAAACTGATATTGATATCGATATTGTGATAAATTGTCACAATTTTTTTAACGACTGTTGCACCTCGAAAGTGTTGTGATGTGATATTTCTGTCATGTCACCCACATACTCTGTGGTCTGATATTCAGTGCTACTTTCTCGGATGTCTTTTCCTCACCCCGGCGCTCGTATACGGAGTTGTGTGTTTTGTTTTGTTTTTTTCCACTCGGCACGTCGTGCTTCGTGCTCCAAGATCAGAGCAGAATCCAGGTGAACACGAGCTTCTCTCGCTGACTGCCTGTGGTTAACCGCTACCACGTGCTCCAGCCGTGTTGCGACGGTGTGTAGCGGTGTGGAGTTCTGTTAATTCCGGCGGATTATTTTTGGGTTTGTCACTTGGATTTAAAGGCAAGCAGCGTCCTGTTCATACTTGTGGTTGTGGCTGTGGTGGTGTTTATGGTGGCAGATGTGTACATCCGTTTTTAGGTGTCATCGGTCTCAGGAAATGAAAACTTGTCATTAATTATGTTATAAATCATCATCTTTCTGACTTTTGGCAACATTAATGCACTACTACGGAGGGATTTAGGCTCATTCGTGGTGTTGAATTTCCGTTCAAATCCTTTCAGGGAAATTAAATTATAGTGTACGAGTTGAATAAAGTGTGGTGTCTGGGGGAAACTGAAGCAGTTTTAACACGTCGTTTTGAGAAACAGGAAGCAAAAGAATGAACGTTGTCGTTTTTAATTTTTAATTAAGTGCTTTCTGAATTTAAAAACACACTATGCAGAATTAGCTATGTTTCCATCCAAGTTGAGAATTTAACTTGGAAAAATCTCTGCTTAAGGCTCATTCACTTCGCAAAATAGTCCAAGGTTTCTCGTATCCTTTAAGGATCATCTTCACTCGCACCTCTTGGAAAATCTCAGCGTTTCTTTCGCTGATGTTTTCCATCAAGAATTTTCTTCTTCTTTGTCTTGGCAGAGTCACGACTTTTTTGATGCACGTCGAGGAATTTATCCGGTAAATGTGTCTCCGTCGCAGTTTACGCGCATGTCTTCTTATCATATATAAAAAAAATTTTTTAAAAAGCCCTTCCGCCTCAATTGAGCATGTGAGGTTGATGCGCGTTTTGGAGATTTTATTCGCACCTGGTGTTTTCATCCAGCGTTTATAAATAAAAAAAAAAATTATTTCATGCAATATCCCAAAATTCGCATAAAAATACGTGGATGGAAACATGGCTACTCACGGCTTGCGTATAAAAACAAATGAGCTGCCGTTCCTTCGCGCTTTTCTACCACTAGCACTTGAGTTGTTTGCTTTGCCGGGGGGAAAGGGGAATTATTTGCAGGTAGGAGCTGAGGTTGTGAGCAGGGAAATGAAGAAACGCAGCATACGATTGGTCCTTTGAATCATTTGAACCAATCGTACCTCATTTGCATAAAGCGCTGTCCCTGCTGTGGCTGGAATTGTGGCTCTGTGACGGACATGTACGTATAAAACGAACGTCACGTGCCGCTTAGTCGTTCACTCAGGGTCAGTGATCACTCAGGGTCACGTTCAAAAAAAATTAACCTGAGCATGTCAGTGAGGATGCAAACCTTCCAGCCTGCTAATAAGATAACTGCTGACTTATCTCGGCTGTAACACGTAACAATCAGATAACACCTTTTACACGCACACTAATGTCTGTTTTGTAGGTCAACTATAAAACAGAGGCACGATTTTGATTTGTTTTCACCCAGACACTAAGGGGGGTGAACATGTTTGTCTCTAATGTTTGTCAGGTTTGGATGCAGCGGTTGTGCAACAGTGTGTGAGTGAGGGAGTGTGTGTGTGCGTGTGTTCCTCAGGTGTGTCCCTAGGCATGTTTATGCAGAGCTGGACTTATCGTATT
>CM042560.1:3855000-3860000 GCA_023630585.1 Cranoglanis bouderius | reverse complement strand
CAAAATTTGTCAGTGATTTTGGCAGTTTTTATTTCGCCTCTAGAGGCCGCTCTCGTACTGTATAATGACGGTGGACTCTTCTCAGCTGCTCCCGCAACAGACGCAACCAGGAAAAACTAGCGGTGTGGATTTTTGCCGATGACCGTCAGTTCCAGCATTCGGTTATCAGTGCCGATTAATGCGCTCCAATTAATGCGCCTTCTCTACCCTTGCGCACGTTCAAAGCTCTTCAACCGTTGCCGACTGGTCATTCATAAACAGCCAGGCATTCTAGTGGAGATAACAGACAGTCGCTTTAAGGCTAGCGTTTCATATTTTCATATTTATTCTGTAGCTTTCAGCGTCAAGCGTCAAGACCAGTGTACAGGCCGAGTGAGGATTCGAAGTCAAACGTCAGAGCCAGAAGGTTGTCGGTTTCGTTCAGGCTGTCTTTATTGTCCTGCGTCTTTCATTTCGTGATCCTAATTGGTCAGAAGATGTTGATTAATTTTCTATAACGGCAGCTCTGACTTTAGTGCCACCTGTAATTCAAATCATAGGTTTAGATTAACGCTCTTGTTGTTACACACTATGTGGGCAAAGGTATATGGACTCGTGACGGTCACACCCACATAGAGGCTGATGAGGAACTTATTTCCGGGACATTAACATTAATCTTTTTTTAAATCCAATCTTTGGAAATTGCTGTGGTATAAGACGAAAGAAACCCTTTATGACGTGATGTTAAACAGCACGCACCGTTGTGTTTTACACACGTTTACGTATCTTCAAGAGATTAGGTGCAAACTTCAGAGGAAGGGCTGATTCAGGATCTGCCTCCATTAGTAACGTAATCCGGTTCATTAGGAGCTGAACGGATAGAACAGCTCCTAGATCAGCACTTGTATTCTCAGGGCTCAACCCCAGGAGGGCAGTTACATTAAAGAGAGTGTTTAAGTTTTCTTATTTAACTGGCAGAGATATGGCCCACAGCAGGTGCAGCGTTAGCTAACTGAACACACCGCACTGTGCAGCGCTTCCTCCGTGCCACATCTGGGTTTTTTTTGGTTTTGGAAAGTGTGAAGTTGGGATTTGCTGAGCTGATCTCTCTCTGTCACCTTCTGTTCATCCACACAGAGGATGAGGGGAGTGCTGTCAGAGCCCAGGATCTGTTTTAATGCTCACACACTGTATTCACAGCAGCAGCGAATATTTTTTTTTCTTTTTTTTTTTCTTCCCCCTCTCGAGGTGCTTCTGGCAGCACAAACTGCATCTCTAGCTACAGAATCTATGCAAAACCGTCCATTCGGACATGGGAAAAGATTTCAAACATAAGTGAGAACGATGAAGATTCACTATTGGCTCCTAAAAACAAAAGGGCAAGAGCGTATTTTCTCGCTTGCCACTTTCCAGCGACGTTCGTCAGCATATCGGTGACTAATCAAATCCGACGTAGAAGTAGCCGAGATGTCGATTCAGACATTCGAATCAAAGTTGCAGGATGCAACTTGCTTTGGACGTTTCGAATTTCCACTTTTCCACGATGTTGCTCAACGTCTTGTTGCAACGTCTTGTTTTCATGGCAGCTGAAACAACATAAACTACATACTAGCTAGAGGATGTATGCAAAATCATCCATTCCATTTTACCGCAAATCACGCTGGGTCGTCACTCATCCTTCAACGTTGCTTTTATTCTCATTTGCATAAATGTAAACATTTTTTGTGGGTTTTTTGTGTGCTATGTACAGTGTATATATAGTACATCCTGTAAATCATGAGTTAAGATAAAACCCGCATAAACGTTCCATTTTTGTTCGTCAAACAGTAAATTGGACCTAGTAAAAAGTTGTGAGTGGGGAACTGAGGGAACTTCAGACCTCACACGCCATAGGATTGGTCCGAGGAATCATTCGAGCCAAAAATCTCACTTCAAATGTCGCTTCCTAGCTAACTAGCGTGAACGAGGAGTTAATGATCAAGGCTTCATGAGGGACATGAGGAAGAAGCCACGGTACTCACAGTGTTACTGGTGTCTCTGTTTGTATGCCGCAGCCACGTCGAACCCGCTGACGCCGAAGCCGGAGCTGTTCAACACGCTGCTCTACTCTCTGGTGCCAATCATGGGCATTGCTGCCATCCTGCTCTTCTCCTTCTGGATGTACCACCACCACAAGCTGGCGTATCCGCCCATGCTCGTCCCCACACAGGTACGCTTCTGTGAGCACACACACACACACACACACACACACGTGCGCGCACACATCCTTCAGTACATCACTGCTGTGTGAGTGAACAAAAAGAAAAATCTGAACAGGCTGCATGTTATTGGGAAGTTAATTAACAGAGATGTTCATGTGGTGTTGAACTTTACTGATACTGAGACACCTGTAGCGACATGTTTCAGGTGCAGTCATGTCATAAGTATTGGCACCAGCACCAGTCATTAAATTGTTATGCACTTGTTCAGCAATTGGACTCCTAGTCTAATTTTCAAGGTGTGAAATTTCTATGTGGAGTCAGGGTCTCTCTCTCTCTCTCTCTCTCTCCCCCACACACATCTCATCTGTCTTTCTCTCAATTTCTCTGTCTGTTTCATTCTCTCCATCTCTCTCTATCTCTCCATCTCAATCTAAGTCTCTCTCTCTCTCCCTCTCTCTCCCCATCTCATCTGTCTTTCTCTCAGTTTCAATTGTTTCATTTTCTCCCTCTCTCTCCATCTGCTCTGTCTCTCTCTGTCTCTCTCTCTGCATCTCATTTTGTCTTTCTTTCAATTTGTCTGTCTGTTTCATTCTCTCCCTCTCTCTCTATCTCTCCGTCTCTCTCTCTCTCCCTCTCCCCATCTCATCTTTCTCGCAGTTTCAATTGTTTCATTTTCTCCCTCTCTCTCCATCTGTCTCAGTCTCTCTCTGCATCTCATTTTGTCTTTCTTTCAATTTCCCTGTCTGATTCATTCTCTCTATCTCTCTCTGTCTCTAAGTCTCTCTCTCTTAATCTGTCTCTTTCTGCCTCTCACCCTCTCTCTGTCTTTCTCTCAATTTCTCTGTCTGTTTCATTCTCTCCATCTCTCTCTCTCCGTCCCTGTCTCAGTTTCTCTCTGTCTCTCTCTTTCTGTTTTTTTGTTTTTGTTTAATTCTGCATGTACAGTTTGTATGTATTTGTGTGAGTGTGTTAGTATGCATCTAGAAACAGTTCTCTCTCT
Organism: Cranoglanis bouderius; assembly: GCA_023630585.1. Taxonomy (NCBI): domain Eukaryota; kingdom Metazoa; phylum Chordata; class Actinopteri; order Siluriformes; family Cranoglanididae; genus Cranoglanis; species Cranoglanis bouderius. Next base: position 3,856,820 of record CM042560.1, on the reverse strand, counting down.
CCTTTTCTCTTCTCGAACACTGTGACAGATGGTACACAAGAATCTGAGGTATCTCCTGATTTTAATTAGGGGTATTTTTGGCGTTAAAGTGCAGTGAAATTAAATATAGCAAGCACCCACAAACACGTGATTGAAGTTAATTGTCAAGAATGTTTACCAAACCGTTACAAAGAGGGAAACGGTGAAATGAAACTGACTCTTTGGAATATCTGTCTTTGTGTTAAGGATAGTAACCTGTGCATACACAGTAATATTCCTGTGGTGAATAAACAAGTACTTCTCTGCCCAAACATCGGAATGTCACTCAGCAAATCAGACCAGAGAGGGTAAATAAAATTAAAGATTCTGAGCTAATGTCTCTAACACTGTAGCTATGAGCTGCCTCGAGCTAAATAATTTGCATACATGTGTTTTTGATTGGATAAACTCCAACAGAGGATCTTCTACAGAAGCTGCACTGGGTCATGTTTAGAAATCATGCTGAACTACAGACGTAAAGTTTTATTTTTGTTGTTGTTGTTGTTTTTCCCCTCATACGTTGATCGGCTCTACCACAGTATTTTCCAAGGGTTCGTTTCAGAGTGCTGAAATACTTTGCTGGGTCAGCATCTGGATCACGGTACACCCTGATGTAGACCCTCACACTTTACTGCCACTGTAATCAGTCCCTCCAGGATTTCGTAATGGCAGATATCACGAAATCCACAATATTCAGAGAAGCCTGCTTTTTTTTTTTTTCCTTTTCAAAATTGCCGCAGATTTTCTGCAGATTTGGGCCAAGACGCGTCATGTGACGTCATCACAACACGCATTCAGCCAGATCCCTCTCCGATTCAAGTGCGTCGAACATGAGTTCAGCTAAAAGGTCTCATTTACCAAGAAACATCACTGTGAAAGTCCGTGCAAAACTATTCAGTGCAATTGCAGTTTTGCCAATTCAAGTAGTTTTCCACAAAAAAATCCTCTGCAAATTGCATCGCAAATTTTGACAAAAGCAAAATCAAGCATATTTGGCCACAAAAAGCATTAAAAAAAAAAAAAAAAAAAAACCTCCACGAAATCTTGTACGGACTGATTACGGGTAAGACCAGCTTTAGTGGGATGAGTCTTCACCCAGAGACTGTATTAATGGTAATATTTGACGTTTAATCTGCCCCATTTTCCCCACACTCCAAACCTGATGAAAAACTTATTGCTGCTGTGGTGCAGCTTTTTTTAATCGTTATACTTTTTGAAACGACGGCTGACTTTAGGTCACATCACACGAAACGTTGTGTTTATTCTGGTGCATTTTGGTGCATGCGACACTACCAGCCTTGTGCGCGCACACACACACACACACACACACTTTACGTTTGTGTGTGTATGTGATTGTCACCCACACATTCCCAGGTGCAGAAATATAAATCAGGCTTAACACATCAACATCTCTCTTTCTCTTTCTCTTACTCTGTCCACCATTTTCCTTCATTTCCCTCTTTTCTTTTTTGTACATTTGATTGTTGTTCATGTTTATCTTCATCGCATTTAACACATCAGATAAAAAGGATGGGAAACCTCTCCTCTTTCACTCTTTCATACACTTTTCATCTTTATAATCTTTCCTCTCTTCACTGGAAGCAGTAATTCCCTTCTTTTGCCTTTTCTTCTCTTTTGCTAGCACGCCTTTCATATAATGATAGAGGTAAGATGAGTTTTAATTAACTCATGAATTCATTGTCTTTTTTTTTTTTTTTTAATTATGTTGGGAGCATTAAAGTTGCCTCTCATTTATCCCTGTTCAGGCCCGTTCACATTTACTTTCCCCTTCTTTAGAGTCT
>CM042560.1:3787500-3850000 GCA_023630585.1 Cranoglanis bouderius | reverse complement strand
TTAAAAACTATTGGGTGATTAATCGGTAATCAGCAGGTACCACCCAACTTAGTTATCGGTAAAATCCACTATCGGTCGACCTCTTACACACACACACACACACACACACACATATACATACATACATACACACACACACACACACACACACAGACCAGACAGTATACGAAACACACAGACATTCACAGGAGTGCACAAAGAACCATGATAGGCTTACAAATCAAAGCACACAGGAAACAGAGTGTGTACTCAAAATGTTTTGTTTTAGAAATGCTCGCACACACAGACAGACACACACACACACACACACACACACACACACACACACACACACACACACACACACACACACACACACACGACACGTTAAGGCTGTATACAAACCTCCCGTTCACTCGAAGCTCACACCTGCCCCCTGCTGGCCGGAATAACAGTATCTGCGATGCATTGTAGAACTAAAGTATGCTTTTCTGATTATATCTTTTGAGTATGTCGTTTTTAACAAAATGCAATCATTTAAACCGAGCAGGTTTTTCGCTCCAAAAACATATCAAAGGCAGCGCAGCAGTGGTTTAACATGGAAATGTGTTGGCCGTGTTTAATATAGCAAAGCTTGTATAATAATGTAGCTCTCGAACGTGGAATGTGGACGGTGCTATTAAAGAGTGCTAATGCTGGTGGGTTGAATAAATAAAAGTTCCACTTTTTCCCTCCTGACCAATCAGGTCACGAGTTGGGGGACTCGAGACCAAAACCAACATGGAGGACAAAATGCTGATGAATAGTTAGTCTTATTAGAGGAGATCTACGAGATTATGTTGAATCAAAAAATATTTCAGTGCCAATGTTCCAACGTTGCAGTGTGACTAACAATAACAGCGTCTGTTTTTGGGATGTTCACCGGTCCGTGATGTGACGTTCCAGTGTCTGCATAAAGTCACGTCACACTAGCAGCTCAAATTTCTCTTGATTTTCTGCCTACAAAGCTACAGCGAAGACAAGCAACCTCCTTATCACCAGAGTTACAGCAATCTTTATTTCATCTGCATCTAAACAGCAAGCTAGGCTAGTCAATCCACCGATGCTAACAACATGTCGATAGACAGTATAACTGATAAATCCTTTATGATTTAATGATGTCTGTATGATACCTTGTGTTAACTGTTGGCCCCCAGAAAGTTAACAAATTTTTGCCAGTCCACGAATATCATGTAATTCTTTAACGTGTGATTACAATCAGTGCACTCTGTGTGTGTGTGTGTGTGTGTGTGTGTGTGTGTGTGTGTGTGTGTGTGTGTGTGTGTGTGTGTGTGATATCAGGGCTCGCTGACTGATTACTTGAAGGCTAATGTGGTGTCATGGAATGAGCTGTGTCACATAGCTCAGACTTTTGCACGAGGTTTGGCGTACCTGCATGAGGACATCCCAGGCCTGAAGGACGGCCATAAACCTGTCGTTGCACACAGGTACTCGCACTCAACACGTGTTCGTGCACACACACACACACACACCTTAGATGTGTGACACGCACCTCCCTTAGATCTTCACCCACTTTATATTTACTTCACTTGTAAATGTTTCTGTAGTGTTTTGGTATTTTTATATGTACAGTTCTGTGCAAAAGTTTTAGATTATTCTTTGTTATAGATGTTTTATTTTATGATTTCTACATTATCAAGTCAATACAAAAAACATTTTAGATTCCCAAACATTAGTTTTCTAGCACAAAATTAAATGTTACAGAAAAATGTTTGTATGTCATTAAAGAAAGCAGCGTATTACATAAGAGACACTTTTCAGAAAAAAAACACAATGAAGGCTGCTGGGTTTTGCTGCAGAAATAAGAAGCGAGTGCAAAAGTCAAAGTCTCCAGAAGAACTGTGGCTGGTTCTACAAGATGCTCAATAAAACTTATCAGCTCATTTCCTTATAAAATGGCACTAATTGTACCAGAGACTTTTTTTTTTTTTTTATTTCATTTACTACTGTTTACTGCTCTTTACTGTATTTTTTTTTTAATGTAGAAACATTTAATTTCATTATTTTGAAGGCATCTTTGCTCTACAACATTTCTTTGCATGTGCCTAAAACTTTTGCACAGTTCTTTTTACATCTCTCTCGCTCTCTCTGTCTCAGGGATATTAAGAGTAAGAACATACTGTTGAAGAACAATCTCACCGTCTGTATTGCTGACTTTGGCCTCGCTCTCAAGTTTGAGGCGGGAAAATCTGCAGGTGACACACACGGACAGGTGAGCTCTGATCTCTGTGCTGATCAGGGGTACTCGAATGGTACTGAACATTTCTAACATATTGAACTTAGCAATGTTGTCATGTGCTGTAACGATGATGCAGTTGCTTTTACGGTGCTCTCTTAACTTGGTGAAAAATGACTAGAACTACAATCCTGAAAGATTGATAATGTTTCGTGTGTGTGTGTGTGTGCGCGTATTTATAGGTGGGTACTCGGCGCTACATGGCTCCAGAGGTGTTGGAAGGAGCCATAAATTTCCAGCGAGATGCCTTCCTGAGGATCGATATGTACGCTGTAGGACTCGTGCTCTGGGAACTGGCGTCCCGCTGCACTGCTGCCGACGGTAACTCTCTCACACGCGCGCACACACACACACACACACACACACACACACACACACACACACATCAAAAGTCCATGTGCTGGCCCTTCAGCCTAATGCTGACTCTGTATGTGAATTTCTTGCTTATCACACAGAACATGATCCCACTGACCTGCCCTTCACACCACAAAAAGCAAGCGCGCGCGCGCACACACACACACACACACACAATGTTGACTGACTGTGTGTGTTTAGGTCCAGTGGATGAGTATGCGTTGCCATTTGAAGAGGAGGTGGGTCAACATCCCTCGTTAGAGGACATGCAGGAAGTCGTCGTACACAAGAAACTCAGACCCACTTTAAGAGAATACTGGCAGAAACATGCGGTAAGAAAGAGAGAGAGATACACACATATACCGACATGTTAGTATGAAACACGTAAATAAATGTGATTAAACTGTAGATAATTTTTTTTTAAGAAGGAAATAATCAAAAATGGGGTGGTGTGATGTAGCCCAACATGAAATTACATGAGTTACTGTTATCACCGCCCCGAAGTTGATTATTTTCCCATAACAGCACATACCACAGTAATTTGCCATCAATTTTTTTTTTAAAATTGTTAAAGAATGATAAAAAAATGGCATACTTTTTATCCATTTATAGTTACATTTAATATTATAGGACATTAACCAGTCCGTTCTGAATGAATATATATATATATATATATATATATATATATATATATATATATATATATTATATTATATTATATTATATTAATAATTAAAAATATATATAATTTGCATTTTTAGGGGGCCCTTGGCTTCTGGGGCCCGAAGCGGTTGCCTACCTTTGCCTAGTGCTAAGTCTGCCCATGCTTTCAGAAGCACCCATGATTACAGTCAGTATTTTATTGCACTTAAAAGATGCAAAAAGTTTAGATAAACGCGAGATACACCGCACACTGAGAGACAAAACAGGTGATTGAGGCTGGCTGGTACCGAGATACAAAATGTAACTTTTTATAATACATTTGCGCATATATTTATGGTAGTAAATTATATAGATTAATAATACATATAGATAATGCATTTATGACTTACTAAATTTTGCAAAACTCCAACAAAAAAATTTAATTATTGATCTCAACCTCGCGAATAAACAAATCCGTGAACGTTAAATGCGCGAATGTGGAGGGCCAACTCTAATTGATAAATTGCATCTCAACAAAAAGTTAGTGTTTAACACAATTAAATATAGTTACAAATAGTATTCGTAATTCCACACGTTTTGAAGGAGAATAATAATAATAGAAATATAGAGTTGCAGTGATGTCATGGTTTAGAATGAACCCTTGTTTATCTATGCATTTGCTTGACTGACCTCATATTAGTTGCATAGAGGTGTATGATTGTGGAATTGAAAAGATCGAACAATTGCAAATAACGGGTGGTCTAAGAATCATAACTATAATCCTGGCGATGCTCGGCCGTGCTCTCTCTTGGTTCCCTGTCAATCACAGTGAGACTGGCCAATTATGGGCATCTGTGAGCTCATGTATGTGGAAGAGGGCAGAGAGCAATTTCCTGTGAGTGTGTTAGACTTTAGGGCTATGACTCATTTCAAAAACAGTGTGAATTAACACAGCTGATAGTATAATTGCTTATAAAGTGATTTATCATTTTGTGTGTGTGGAGCAGGGCCTGGCCACGCTGTGCGAGACCATAGAGGAGTGCTGGGATCACGAAGCCGAGGCTCGCCTCTCGGCCGGCTGCGTGGAGGAGCGCATCATCACTATGCAGCGACAGACCAACCTCATCGCCCCCGACGACATCCTGACCGTCGTCACTATGGTGACCAACCTGGACTACCCGCCCAAAGAGTCCAGCCTATGATGCAGCACCTCATCAGCCAATCAGACTGCAAGGGCGGGATAAGGTAGAGCTCGGGGTGCTACCAGTGCGTGTGCTCCGAGTGTGTGTGTGTGTGTGTGTGTGTGTGCACGCACGCGCACACGGGGACACACAAGTGTGTGAGACAGTTTAATCCTTACGGACAGGGAAAGAAAAGACTTGAAAACTGATCACACACAAACACGTATATAAAGGACCTTCAGATGGGAGGCTCAAGAAAGGAAGTCGCCGTTTGCACCAAAAGTGTTCTTTTTCCACAAGCGGAAAACTTCCTGATTTTTTTTTTGTTTGTTTGTTTTTGTTTTTGTTTTTTTTAAACAAGAGTGAAGACTTTTAACAAAAAACATACAGTTTGGTTTTAGTATGAAAAGGGCAACACTCATAAACTGCAATTGCTTTTTTTCCTCCTCCTGCAAGTTCTTATGAATCATTATTGTAAAACCAATAAGAAAGCGCTTCTGAATGTCCAGTACTACTGTTCTCACACACACACACACACACACACTCTAAACATGTCATACACAGCCATACACACGAGTATCGGGGGCACCTCACCTCGTGTTCCCATGAACAAAAGCAACTTTTAATTTTCTATGCAACAAGTGACATTTAAATTGAGATTTTCTCCAATTTATGCAAATTAGTTAAGGCAACAAATGAAACGATTGGCGCTGATCAGTTTCACAGTTCTATAGTGCGAGTCAAAGTAAGGAATTAGGAATGGTGTGTGTGTGTATATATATAGTTTCAGTTCATCGGGTAATTTGGCAGAAATTTGTAGAATTTCACTAGAACACACACACACTCACATGCAACATTTCTGCCTTTCCACATTGGCTTTATTTCTTTGTCTGATGCATTCGAAGCATTTTTGTGGTGGGGGTCATTTTTGTGAAATATCCATTTGAGTGCGCTGCTCGAGCTATGAAGGGTAAACCAGGGTGGATTGTGGGTAAAATCTGTGCCGTAGTCGTTTTACACTATTTTTATTCGATTTTTCTCTTCCATCACCGTTGTTTTCAAAAGCTAATGTTAATTTCTCTCACACACACACACGCAGCTCACCTGCTCTGGTTTTCATGATACACCTCAGGTAACCTTGGTATTTCTCCTTCTCTCTCCTCTGTTCATTCTGGTGCCATTGACACAATAATCTGGCTCTCTTTTGCTTTATTAATCATTTTCTACACACGAGGGTTGTGCATATTTCTTATAACACTAATCCTTTCGTTCTCTCTCCATCTCCATATGGAAACACACTACATCAGTATTCAGGGATTCAGCACTATGCGTTTGTAAAATTACAGCTCTTATGCAATCATGCCAGGTGCAACAGCAACTTCTGTAACTGTAGCATTTTTTTTTTTTTTTTTTTTGAAACTCAGCTGCTTTTCGGTTATTTATTTTCACGCTACAGTGGGTGCCAATACTTTAAAACGTATACTAAATACATACACAACTGATCTCCACATGATGATGAACATGCAGAAACACTGAACCAGGCTCACGCACACACACACACACACTACTGTTTCTCATCACACTATGTACGGTATTGCAGAGGAAAGGGGTGCTTTAGTGCTATTATGTCGTATGTATGTATGTGTGTGATTTTGTAACCTGTTTGAGGAGCAACAGGAGTGTATAGATGTTATCGTGCTGTGAAATTACAGAAAACACACATTAGCTGCACAGGCTGCTCATCAGTGGGGTGGGGACCTGTGTGTTTGTAGGGGCGGAGTTAAGCTCTAAACATGTAACACCCTTTCATCTTCAGCCAAGCCTGCTCGTCTTTAATGACCGTGGCCGAGCCGCGCGAGCGTCGCAGGCCTCCTGAAGCTGCACATAGCTGTAAATACAGTGTGAATGTTGTATGTTGTAGATTACCAGTATAGCATGAAGTTGTTTTATTTTCAAAGGTAATCACGAGGCAAAAAAATAGTCCTTTTAAAGAAAGAAAAAAAAGAAAAGAAAAGAAAAAAAAAAAGTACCTATTCAATAGTGAGATGTTACAGTTTTATATATAACTAGAGTTGGGTCATATTAATTTATGTCAAGCCCCAAAAATGTCACTTAAAACCCCGCTGTGAATCATGGGGCTTACTTTGTTTATATTTTGTGTTTTGTTCTCAACCCAAATAGCATTCAAAGGTCGTGCTTTGCAGACTGAACCGAAAACGCGGACTACATCCAAAACTACGCTAGGTAGGACTTGAGCTAATATGTTACTCCGTGTAGTGCACTAGGGTTGCACAATGTGGACAGAAATTTAATATTAAACATAAACACCCTAGGATTGGCATTTTAAAGGTGCAGTTTGTAATGTTTTAAAGTGTTTCAAGACCTGAAATAATCATTTTCGGTTTTTATTTTCTAGCTGGAGCTCGGAAATTCCAAGTTACGAGTTACGCGGCATTTCCTCTGCCTCCAGTGAGCTCTGAGCTGTTTAGCTCTGCCCTTTTTGATTTTTCTCAAAATGCAGCCCACAAGCCATGCGTGGTTCAGAGGTGCCAACATTTCTAACAAAAAAAAATTAATCGTAATTCAATCAATCGGGCAAACAGAAAAACAATTTTACCACTAAAACAAGATGTACAGCAAGCAGCAGTAAGAAAACAGCAAAGTGAAAATCCAACTTTTTTTTTTTTTTACCAGCCAAAGAAACCACAGCCCCACCTTCCTGTTTTTTTTTGTTTTTTTTTACTGGCTCGCAAGACCGATGCTAATCAATTCACAAGTTCACCTAGATAACTTCAACGTGAACCACCGTTTGCTACCAGACCCAAATTCGTCTTTCACGTCCTGCCTCGTTTCCCCTTCAGTGAATTGGCTTTTCCACCAGGAAAATCGAATATGCATTAAGGGCCGACAGCTGCTTTAAGAAAGAAAGCAGAACAGCATAGTATCACCGTAGCACCTCTGTATCGTTTCAGAGGACGAGGTGGGGTCAGGTGGGGTCAGTTGGGGGGGGGGGAAGGTGGGGTCAGTTGGGGGGGGGGAAAAAGAGGAAGGCTTGTTGATGTTTTCATTGCAATTGTAATTCACCTTCCAGGCAGCAGAGGGCTCTAAAATGACAAACTGCTTCTTTAACTTGACTGGTTTTAACAGAACGCCTGCAGAATGAAGAATTCTTCTCACCAGACACAGACACAATATAGTTTGTGGTTCTAGCGCTTACATGCATTTTGCAATAATAATAATTTCAATATAATATTTTTTTTTAAGTATATTGTGCAGCCCTATAGTGCAGTATATGCTCGTTAAATTTGGATCGTCTCTCTGCTCCATTCATGTGATCCAGGCTCATGTGAGGAACTGGTGAAGAAAGCAACCAATCTGATCCTGGGTTAGAGTAGTTTGAGATCGGATTATGAGCTCTGCCATGAGATTAGCCAGCAGTGTTTTTATTTTCTAAACCCAAACGCATTACCTCTGTGACGGAGCCTGTGTCTCTCTCTCTCTCTCTCTCTCTCTCTCTCTCTCTCTGTCGCACGGCAGAGTCGGCTTCTGATCTGGGAACAGGCCTTGAAGGAGTGCTTGTTAAATACTGTACAGCTGAAATGTATGCTCTTCCCTTCAATAAAGTGACTGCTCTGTTCGACCAGCTGCTCATGTCCTGTTTGTGCTCATCCTTGCTTTCCACATGGCTCTGAAAAACAGTGCTCTGTGTGTGTGAGAATCTGAATGTTTCTAGACCTGAATTCAAAAGACGTTACCTCACAGCGCTGTTGGATTCTGTAACCTGATTGGTCAGTATAATATAGCAACCCGTGTTTTGTTAGAACGAGCACATTGATATAGACCTGTGACTGGTCTTGCAGCTGCACTACCATCAGATCTGCTGTTAGAGAAAATGAGTCAAACCTTCTGACCAATCAGAATCGAGAATTCCTCGGCACTCTTGTTTTTTGTTTTGTTTTTTGGGGGGGTTCTTCTTCCACCTGCTTGGAAACTTTGGTAAACTCAAACAACATTTAACACAAATGAACAATGAGGTGTGTTGGTCCTGGGGCGTAAACCTACGCACTGTTGTTTATTTTTGTGCATCCTGTAAAGCAGCCTGGTCTTAGGCGACGCACTGCATTGTGTGAGAGAGACGCCCCGCCATTGCTGCAGGTCCAAACCCCGATAAACACTCTGGCATTTATGAGCAGTTACAGAATAAGGATTTAATTCCACTATAATAAGGCTGTAAATGTTTTAATAACGCATCCTGATAACCTCTGTGTATATCAGTTCACCCACATACAGAGGAAAAGGGTGGGCACACAAGGTATTAGAGAAAGGAAATTTAAAATGAATTGGGAAGGAAACAAAATTATATTGAACAAGATATTTGATATTGGGGTTTGTTTGTTTGTTTACGTGATTGTCACAGACCATCTTTGAAACCCGACACGCTGTCTTCATTTTGTCGTTAAGGGTACGCAAACTTCTGCACTCAGGTAAGGTGTACCTAATAAACTGACAATTTGCTCTGAATGTAACATTAAGCTGGACTCTAATCAACAGGTTCTTGTTCTGTTCGTTAAGATTGTGCATCAGGAAAGCTTGGTTAAACTCAATTCCAACTGGTTGTACTTTTTCAATAATCTATGTAGATAGTAGACATAGTGTCATTTCGTCAGTGTTGTCCCATGAAAAGATGTAATAAAATATTTACAAAAATGTGAGGGGTGTACTCACTTTTGTGAGATACTATAGGTCTAACGCATTATCGTTTCTATAGCAACAGCAAACAGAAGGATTTGTTATAGCGGACGCTGAACGTAATTTAAACAATGAAAATCATATAAACGTACGCTTCTGGGGCCGGATTCACGAAACATCCTTAAGAATCAAATTCTTCTTACCTGCCATTTTCTTCTTAACTTGGGGGAAAAAAAAAAAAAAAGTTTTGTATAGTTTTTTTTTTTTTTCTTTAAGATTGTTCCTAGGACAAAACATGAGAAAAATTCAAAGACCGTTCTTAAAGACCATCGTAAATAACGATGATTTAAAGTTAGGATAACCGCCAACTTGTCCTCGATCCCCAAAGGTTACGATTTTTAATAAATTTATTGGGTTGTTTCAAATATTAAACATTACAAAATTATAAAACTTGCAACATACGATACAATACTGTATAACTACTACAACTGCTGATTGATTATTGTCCCATAACAGCATGTCTCATGGTGTTTTATTTCTTACTTGTAGTTTAGTGGGATATAAAAGTTGTTCAGGTCTTTAATAGCTGTGTGATGCATTAAGTGATATGGTTTTTTTGGGGGTTTTTTTTAGTTTATTATGCTTGTGTGTGTGAGAGAGAGAGAGAGCGCAAGAGCGGTTTGATGGCTTTAAAGATTTCGAGCTGTGTGTGTAACATGAGCCTCTTCTCCCTGTGCAGAGTGGCTATTTTATTCCTCTGGAAAACTCTCTCTCTCTCTCTCTCTCTCTCTCTCGAGGACACCAGAAGAAGAAGAAGTAGCAGGAACAAACAAATGACATTTGTCCCTATTCAGGGCCGGCCATTAGCTCAGTCCGGAGCGTTTAAGGTAATCCAAACCGGCACATTAAAACCCGCCGGCCTGTTTTTAGCCGTACACATTACACTACTCACCAAACACTGATAGTCCACTTAATGAGACACGAGGGAGACGAGGAGAAGACCGAAGCAGAGGAAAAGAACTCGTGCTGCTGGTGTATAGAAAACCGATAGCACAGGTTTCTCGTATTGTTTCACGATCATTAAAGTGATAAAAGCTTACATAAATAACCCATAGCAGAAACCTGCCAAGCCTTTTGAATGTACATCTAGTGAATTTTCAAGGTGTACAAGTGATGAGAGATGATTCTCTTGTACTGAGAAATGCACGAGTGCACTTCAGTCTCTTTGGTCAACAATCATACACCGTGTCTGTGTGTATTCTGTGTGGTCATTTTTGTATATGTGTCTTCACATTTGAACAGGTTAGATATGTTCAGATATAACAAGCTATGAAAGTAGATACTGCAGGCTCTAGATTTAGATTAGGGACTGCATTAAGGTTTTGAAACCCTCTAAAGTGTGAGGAGCCACTCCTTTAGGGGCATTCTGTTATAGCAAAATAATCAACAACCCAGTGGTTTGACGCAGCCCATTACAAAACACAGTTACTGTTACCACACTGAAGGCTATTTTCCTATAACAGCACATCCTGAAGTGTTTCATTCCTCTTACATCACAACACATTATACGTCTTATCTGTTGAGTCGCATTCGATGTTGTGAAACGTCCCTGAAGCAAGTTAGTTCCTGTTTATCATTTTCGTTATAGCAGCTATAAAGTGTTATTCTCTCACCAACCTCTCGTTTTCCCCTCTTTTAAAGTGTATTAGACCAAAATGTAGCGTGTCACGTTACCGGGAAACCGCTTTATTCTATCTCTGGAGACTCCTTCCTCATGGAAAGCTTCACCGTATCACCAGCTACACACTTGTCTGTGGTTTGCCAACACGTGCCCAAGCCGTGCTGTTACAGAAAATGGATCTGACCAATCACAGTTTGAGAATTCAGTAGTGAATACACTGTGGTATAATGAACATGTTTATAATAAACACTTTTTTGACCATTTATTTCACAGTTTAAACAGACGAAGGTTTTGAAAAACACCTGGTATGAACGAGGAACCTTATTAACCGGGGACTGAAGAGCACATCGAGAAAAGTAAGATTGCTTTGACGGCTATAAAAAAAATAAATGTCGTATTGATCACCTTGTAGGTTTCTGACCGTAGCCCAGCTGTTGCAATATACGACGTGTGCGTCAGTGAGCAGATATTATTCAGACGGTGGAGATGGATGCGCTTTAGTCTCTGTGGGGGGCATGGGGTGCTTCTCATTTCTTATTTGTGTCCTCGTTTCCTTTCCTCGTGTCTTAGCTCCACCCCCTTAGGATGCGAGGAAGTCGAATTGAATGTCCTCGCTCTCTCAAACGTCACTTCAAAGCGACGTCAATTAATGATGACTGCTCAGCTGGATGACCTCACTGCGCTTCAGGGATCGGCCGTCATGTTGTTGGGGCTCGGTTAATAACAACATTCTTAATAAAGTAAAATTCACCGATGGTATGTGAAATGTCTGGGTTATTCAGCAAAGGATTTATGAACAATATATCATAAATGATCGCATCTTTTGTGCAGCTTTGCATGCAAGGATCAATTAATTACAATACTCATTGTAAGCATATTATAATTAAATAATATTTCACACAACATTCCATGACATCATCAAAGGACTTTTTGTTTGAGATTGTGGCAGATGTAAAGGAGGAGGGGAATTTATACGTGCGTCAGGTTTTTCAACAAGAAACACTTCCGCATGGGATACACCCATGTATCCTCGCTCCTAGCTCCTCTGGAAGCTTCCTCACTACTCGTTCCTCGCCTCGCGATTAGAGAATTGATATGTCCTTCAAGATGGCTGACGTCGCTCGATTTCCAGGTCACAGGCTGGAGGACGGAGGACCGAGGAAACGAGGAAGCATCAATTTGAGTATTGAGAAAAGCACCGATGGTGTCTTAGTTGTCGGCATGTTTGCCTCGCATCTCCAGGGTTGGGGGTTCGGATCCTACCTCCGCCCTTTGTGCACGGAATTTGCATGTTTTCCCCGTGCTTCAGGGGTTTCCTCCCCCAGTACAAAGACATGCGCTGTGGGCTGATTGGCATCTCTAAATTGTCCGTAGTGTGTGAACGAGTGTGCGATGGATTGGCCCCGTTCAGGGTGTCCCCCGCCTCGTGCCCCGAGTTCCCTAGGCTCCAGGCTCCCCATGACCCTGTGTAGGACAAGTGGCACAGAAGGTTGGATGGAAAGATGGATGGATGGCTAGTCTCTGTGCATCGCCAAGGAGGCCCAGATTATGTCTAATAAAACGTACGATACTCACACACAGTGTTTAAAACCCCAACAATGACGTTACACCTGAGACTTGTCCCTTTCCACTGATGGACAGGACAGATGATGGAATACAGTCAGTAATTTTATACCTATAAGCGAGGTGTATCTAATGATCCAGCAATTTAGTTTAAGACTTAAAATACTAAGCAAGCAGGAAACTTTGTCCTTCAGCTTTGTTTGCTTTATTGTCCATCACGTTAACATTTTTCAAGCACTTTCCTTTTTCTTCTCGTGATTTTTTATTAGCAGCAAACGCACTTCTTCCTCTGACGTACTTCGTTTTTTTTTCTCATTCCGGTTTTCACACACAGAGTGAGAAACGCCAGCAACACTGCTGAGGTGTTCACACACATTAAGGCTTTTTTTATTTATATATACACCTGATTAACAGACTCTTGGTGAGCTCACTGTAACAGCAGGTGCCTGTAGTCTTTATGATGAGTGAGATATACGTGTACAAAAATACAAAAAAAAAAAAAAAAGTGCATGATGTTTCCACCACAGGACATAAAAGGTGAAAAACGTCACCCGAAGGCAGAGACGGCCCACTGTTTGACATCAGTGGGGCATTGTGGGTATCTTTGCAAAGCTTCCATGACTTGCGTGTGATCCAGCATGAGACGCATGAGCTGGTACTCCCTCTGCGCTTTACACACTCTGCCATCCACCGGCCGGATCAACTCCAGCTGCAGCAAGTGCTCGAAAGCCTACAGTACGTCACACACACACACACACACACACACACACACACACACACACACAATTAGACTGTATTATCTGTAATGATGCTATAATTATCACATCAGCTAAATCAGGGTTCTCATACTCGCCACATAAAGAGCTGCCGAGCTGCACAGCTGTGTGTTTTCTCTGCTCTAACACACCTGATTCAACCTGATAATTAACTGATTAATCAGCTGATTCACGTGTGCTGGAGCTTAGAAGGTGTGTTTCAGCACACATGCTCTCATCCAAAGCCAGAGCTAAAGCAACGTGCCAAGTGTGTAACGTTCTCAGACTTTTAATTCATGCTTCTGGTCTAAGTGTATCAGGTGCAGCAGTGTTTCTAACATTATTTTAAAACTGTCCAAACTGACACTGGTGAAGGGTAGAGGATGATCAACACACTCTGTACGTGAGCGTGAAAAGAAAAATCCACCCTGAAAATGAATCTTTATGATTGATATGCATTTTGTGTCAGTTTAAAATACTTCTTTCATCGGCACGGTCTAGTTTAACCACATTAACAGTGTCCTACATCACCCACGATGCCGTTCGACTGCCTGCTGATAGCGGCGCCAGTGGGATTCCTCGCCTCGTGTCATCTCTATGTAAAGAGAGTGATGCAGCGGCACTTTAGTGCTTTACTCTGTCCGGCTCTCAAACCTCCTCATCTGTACACTCTGCTCAAACAGTTCAGCTTCCAAAGCCTTCATGTTGATACCTCCATCAGTGTCATCACGCTTGTGATTTACGAGCGGGACACAACTGCTGGCCTCGGAGGAATAAGAAAATACAGCAACAACCAACACCAGAATCACTAAATATTTCAGTATAAACGTTATATTTAATGCGTTTCAGGTTGGAGTTGGACTTATCTAACTGCGCACCTATAATATAAAACAACAAGGTAGGTGTGTGTATTAAAGTGCTCACATGTACAGTGTTTAAAAGCTCACACCAGCACCACACACACCCCAACATCAGCGTCACTGTAGTGAGAGTGATCATCAGCTTCTCGTCTCTTTAATCGAGCCTACTCTTTTTATTTCCTTGCTTATTAGCACCGCTTTGGAAGCATGCGCAAGCCTGGCGGAAGGCGGAGGCTAAATTATGAATCCTGAATCTGTGTTTTAATTGGTGTTTTTGGAATTTTAATTTGTGAATAAAATTCATATTCTATTTTTTTTAGCCCACTCAATCGGTATGGTTTAGTACTTGATGGTGGTCAGGATTACGTTTTACTTTTTTCGATCAATGTTTGTGTTTGCACGGCACTCAGGACCGTGTGCTGCTGTGACTCGTGGCCAAAAATATAGCCATTGACGATATAATGGTGATCTTCGTAGTTTTAAGTCTACCTGTATATCGTAATTATATACTTATACAAAAGGTGTACTTAATAAAGCGTCCATTGGGTGTTGATACCACCTACAAACTTGTCTATTTTTGTTATAATGTGTATACGAGTTATATTTCTGTATTTAATTTTTCTCTCACTCTTCATGCTTGGTAAAATCCTGATTGTCGTGTTCAGAGTTCGCCACTAGATGGCAGCAGAGCCGGGATGGTTTTTGTTTGTTTGTTTGTTTGTTTGTTTTAAACTCCAGGAGGTCCATCAATCTCACGTTTTTCATTTACGTCGCTGTCCTGACATTGAAAAGAAAATGGCAATATAAAATTTTAACTACATGCACCCTGTGGAGCCTTAAACGTCATAAACCACAGGAAAGTGCTAATAATTGCATGAGAACGTGAGTGAACGATTGTTTATAGCTGCTATAATAATGTAAGTGTTAATAGCAAGTAACTTCTTTTTCGGACGTTCCACAACATTTAGTGTAACTAAAAACTGATTTTAAAGAAGTAAAACGTCTCATTCTTTAATATATACAGTATAATACTATACACTTTATGAATTACAAAAAAGATGTGGGAAAATTGCTGTGGTATAAGAGGAATAAAACACTTCGGGACATGCTGTTATAAGGAAATAATCGACGCCGGGACGTTGCAGTGATTCCGCTTTGTGTCGGGCCGCATCACACCATCCTGTCGTTGATTAATTTCCTATAACAGCTCATACGTAGGCGTTTTATTCCTTACTTTATAAAGTCCCTTACAAGTCATTACTTTGATTATCATCAATATTGATAAAAGGCAGGAAATGTAATATAATGTCATGTGAAAAGCGGAGGATCGTTTATCTATCCAGCCGTTTTAAGGAAACATTGAGACTGTAAAGACGATGAAATTTGTCGCATGATGAGTTCAGATTTTAGAGTCTCACCTTAAACACCACCGGCTTCTCGAAGTTATGGATGGAGTGAGACTTCCTCTGAAGGAATTTCTTAAACTCTGAGGAGAAACCACGAGACAAAATACTGTTCCATTGTTTCATATCCACATTTTAATAGATTATGTTAATAATAGATTTGTACTCATTGTTTATTATCGAAGTAAGATCATTTTGTATTTGTGCCCCTTGTTATTGTGTGGTAGAAACGTTGCGTGATACCGTTGTGAACCATTTGGAAGTTAAAGGGCTCTCCTTCGTAGATATCGTTCAAATGCTTCATGGCGATAATCAAACACAACTCCAGGATGGACAGACCTGAGCAAAGAAAATGCAAAAACAGGTGAGGTCAGGTGAAGCTTTGTTTTGTTTTTTTCATCCCCAAAGCAGTGCAGTCCTCTTTTTCTTTGTTAAATAATCTATTTGTGCAACTACACCTTTTCAAAATGTCCGAGAGACACTTATAATAACATTTCACGCTTTATTTTGTATGTGGACTGCGACGAGTTGTTTGGTTGTTTGCGCCATCGGTAGGTTCGTGTATTTAATTTTAACATGTTTAGTTTGTGCTCGATATTCTCACCATGCAGGATGTTGCCTTTTGAGTCAGCTGAGCTCGTTCGACTGGCCTCCAGTAGGTCTACAGCTCTTAGAGTCGGGTTTGAGACAGAAACACGGCTCACTGCCAGCAACTGAGAAAACACACACACACACACAGAGTCAGGATCTACTGCTTTAGGAAATGAACAGAGACAACACATTGGTGCTGATCTTTTCTTTTTAAGCTCTTCTCACCAGCAGTGAGTGTAGTGAGCGGAAATCTTTACAGGAGTTATAATGTTTCTGTAAGATCTCATCCACCGACTTGTCTTCACACAGATTCTGAGAGAGAGAGAGAGAGAGGAATTACCACTCGGTTTCAGTTAAACATCCGCAATCCGTAAGCCATCAATAAAAGATCAATAAAAGATCAATAAAAGATCAATAAAAGATTCACTTAAAGGATTTGGAGCTTTTTCAATGAGATACAATGTGAGGAAAGATATTGCACAGTTCAATTTTAACTTGATGGAAAATAATAAGTAAATAAATAAAGTATCGGCTCCTTTACTGGGACTGAAAGGCCACACCTTCTCATTCATTGAGAGACTACGGAAAAATCCATTTCATTCGTATTTAAATAACATTACACTAATAATAAACAGATGCACACCTGCGATCAAACCTCTCTGATATACAAGATCAGCTTTGTTTATCACTTTTTGTACTTTCTCCTATCAATTCCATTTAATCTTTCTCCTCATGCACCGCTTTGTTCTTCTCCCTGCTCACATGATAACGAGTGGGCGTGTCTTAAAAGCCTGCACGGTATCCTGGATAATCGTTGTGCTCGACGATTATGGCTGTGTTATAGCCCACAGTGATAATCAGAATTGGATAATTATAAAACTCCTCACTCATCATCATACGCGGTGAGGAAGATGGGGGAATGAAAAAAAGCATATAAAGCTAAACTCGAGAAAATGCGAAAAGCGAGAAGTTAAAACCCGGTGAATTACAAACACAGGAGCTGTAAGTGATACGGAAAATAGATCAATAGTATAAGAAATATAAATAAGCGTGCAACAATATAGGAAACAGGAAAATGTTGGGTTTTTAAAAAAAAATAAAAAATCATGTAAATGAAGGAGTCTCCAGAGTTTGATGTTAACACGATTAAGAAGAAAAAAAAAGAGAGAGCGAGAGAGACACTGATGAGGGAATGACTTGCTGCTGTAACGTAAGTGATAAACAAACTTGTTTTGCAGACGTTCCCCAACATTAAATGTAACTATACGTTATGACATTTTGTTCTTCAAAATAAAAATTTGGCAAACTGCTGTGGTATAAGAGGAACAAAACATGCTGTTATCGTCGCATCACTCCACCCCATCGTTGGTTATTTTCCTATAGCAGCACACCGCCAGTAGCAATTACCAGTGTGACACTTTGGTTCGGATTAAGCTCGGTTTGCGGTGTTGTGTGTTGTACCGAGATGCTGAGGTTCCACTCCTGAGAGAACCTGCTGTCGGGGAAGTCGTCCTGCAACGTGAGCTCAGACCGAAAAGCGTCTCGATACTGATGGAAACTCAGAGAACTCAACAGGTGAATCTGTCTGTGGGAAAACCGCGACTTCACACGCTTTTCTAAGAGCTCAAGCACGTCCTGTTACATAAAAGAAAAAAAATAACATATACAAAGCTATTATGAACATGCTCCGAAATTGTTTTGCACAGACAATGAAGGTATATAAAGAGAGTGTGTGTGTGTGTGTGTGTGTGTGTGTGTGTATGTATGTACACACCAGTCTGCAGGTGAGGCCCACCACAGCTACAGGAGCCTGAGCAGACTGGGAAACATCGAGCAGGTTATACAGGAGGGTCTGGTTCTTATGATGTGCGAACAGATCAAACTCTTCCAGAATGAAGAACACCGGGCGACTGCTGCTTTTATCACCTACACAAAGACCGACAGAGAAGAATCTGTTATTACTCACAGTAACATCAGCGGTCTTTTTTTAACCCTAATTCAGTCACTCCCCAAGTTTCTCTCACTCACTTCTTTCGAACCATGTGAAGCTGGCAATCTTTTAGAAGAATCCCAACTGTATATACGTCTCGCCTGTGATTGGACAGTGTATCTTTGATAAACAGAATCCAGAAAGCAAGAAGGAAAAAATTATCTCTTGGACTGCCGGCCATGAATGACTCATGTTCACCGTGTCTCTGCTCGGCACTGATTAGTGTTTCTACGGGTTTGTTTATGATTGTTGTTATGGAAACCTACTAAACAGTATGAAAACCTACTGAACAACTCGAGATGTTGTTTGTTCTTTTGATTTTGTTATTTTATTTTTTTTAACTTTAATCATAATGTGCAACATCCTGCAAGTTACCTAAACACCCAGATACCGAGCTCGTGTTAACAATTAAATTAACTCTCTCTCCACTTTCAATCACAGCAGCACTAGTGAATCATGAGAGTCTAAGAGTTCATGTATGTAGAAGAAGGCAGATAGCGCTGTTTTTTTTTTTTTTTTTGATAACTGGTTGCTTGTGTCTCAGAGAAAACACGTGGTAGCTGTCGTGTAAAAGGGGAGAGCAGGCTGGTGAGTGATCAAATTAGGGAGAACGTGGGGGGAAAAAAAAATTTAGGTAATATACCATGCAGTTTTAGTTTTGCCCCAAATAAGAGCCACTTGTACTCATCCCATGCTCGTATTGAACAAGTGATGAGCAAGTGAACATTAAAAACTGGTGCAGATTTAAAATGTAAAATAATCAGAGACATCAGAGAACCGACCCTTCTTCAGAGCATCCAGCAGAAACACCAGATTCTCTGCGAAGCTTCCCTGCAAAACAAAGCACAGTCTCACTACCATTTCCCCCGCTATTGAATAAGACGCATCATGGAGATGGTAGAAAATCCAGGGATGCTCAAACACACTCACAAAGACTTTGTCTCCTACGACGTTCTCCAGCTGAAGCTGGCGTGTAATCTCTCTCAGAGCGATCCGGTCGTCTGTCTGCAGCAGACCTGCACGAGACACACAGCGATTAACGAAGCCGTGACTAAACCGACGGCCTCCTTTAAACACACGCTGCAACATCGATTCGTCACCCACCGCTCAGGTGAACCTGCAGAATGTTCTTCTTCACCTCCTGCAACTCCAGCAGCTCTCTGAGAGCACAACGTAGCAGCTACACACACACACACAAACAACAAACACTCGGGTTAGTATAAAGTAGGGGTGTGATTCTCAATATTATACAATAGCAGTAGCACACAAACATACTCGTACCATAGTTTTGCCAGATCCACGTGGACCGACAATAAGTACCGAGTTACTCTCACCGTGAACCGCTGTCCTCCTCAATAGCTCCAACAGGTGCCTAACACACACGCGGTACATCATTTACACGCATGCTCACAGGACTGTGGAAACCTGATTTGAAGAGTGTATTCTGTTGTAAAAACTCACTTGTACTGTGATTCCAGGCCTACGGGTTTATCCGGAAGCCTCTGGTGACAGAAGCGCTCCCTCAGGACTCTCTGGACCTGCAGATATAAGAGGATCAAAAGTAATCATCAGAGTGCAGACGATAGCGGATATAACTTTAAAAACAATGTTGTACAGCATATTCCATTACTATATATGTATTACATACATATATACACATATACACATACATATATATATATATATATATTTTTTTTCTCTATCCTCAATCCTACATGAAATGCATAATAATAATAATAATACAAGGTATAACACCTTCATACATCCCTGAATGCCTAATCAACTACATTTCAAATACTGCCTTAAAATCATCAAGCATTAGCCTTCTCCATGTTCCACATATGAAACGTAAAAAAGAGTGATGAAGCAGCCTTTTGTTTTTATGCATCGATGATCTGGAGCACGTTCTTCAAGCTCCACCCATCACTGATTAAAAATAGATAAATAAAACAACTAAAAACACATTTCTTCACTTTAGTCTTCAAGCTTTAGCTTTTATTATTTGCCTTACTTTTACTGCCGGGTTTCTTTTACATTAGTTATATAATTATGTATATTATACATTAAATGTACTATTATATTTACATTGGTGCTTGAAAGTTTGTGAACCCTTCAGAATTTTCTACATTTCTACATAAATATGACCTAAAACATCAGATTTTCAGTCCTAAACGTACACAAAGAGAATCCAGTTAAACTGGATTTTAAGTTTTAAAAAATTGTAAAACTTAAAAATAGTATGTGAACTAGGATTAGCAGTTAATTTGAAGGTGAAATTAGAGTCAGGTGTTTTCAATCACTGGAATGACAAATCAGGTGCGAGTCAGCGTCCTGTTTTATTTAAAGAACAGGGATCTGTCAGAGTCTGATATTCACAACACATGTCCGTGGAAGTGTATCATGGCACGAACAAAGGAGATTTCTGAGGACCTCAGAAAAAGAGTTGTTGATGCTCATCAGACTGAAAAAGGTTACAGAACCATCTCTAAAGTGTTTGGACTCCACCATTCCACAGTCAGACAGATCGTGTACAAATGGAGGAAATTCAACACCATCGTTACCCTCCCCAGGAGTGGGGACCAACAAAGATCACTCCAAGAGCAAGATGTGTAATAGCCCACGAGGTCACAAAGGAACCCAGAGTAACTTCTAACCAACTAAAGGCCTCTCTCACATTGGCTAATGTTAATGTTCATGAGTCCACCATGAGGAGAACACTGAACAACAACGGTGTGCATGGCAGGATTGCAAGGAGAAAACCACTGCTCTCCAAAAAGCACATTTCTGCCCTTCTGCAGTTTGCTAACGATCACGTTCACAAGACAGAAGACTATTGGAAAAATGGTTTGTGGACAGATGAGACCAAAATAGAGCTTTATGGTTTAAATGAGAAGTGTTATGCCTGGAGAAAGGAAAACAAGCATTCTAGCATAAGAACATTATCCCATCTGTGAAGCATGGTGGTGGTAGTATCATGGTTTGGGCCTGTTTTGCTGCATCTTGCCATAATTGATGGAACAATGAATTCTGAATTATACCAGTGAATTCTAAAGGAAACTGTCAGGACATCTGTCCATGAACTGAATCTTAAGAGAAAGTAGAGCAAGTCAACGACCCTAAGCACACAAGTCGTTCTGCCAAAGAATGGTTAAAGAAGAATGTTTTGGACTGGCCAAGTCAAAGTCCTGACCTTAATCCAACAGAAATTTTGTGGAAGGACCTGAAGCAAGCAGTTCATGTTGAGAAACCCACCTATAACCTATATCCTATAACATATATATATATAAAGCTGCGTTGTGACATTTATTATTTAAAGCATTATACAGATAAAATTGAATTTGAAATGAATATTTAATTTATACCAAGACATTCAGTGTTTTTCGCTTCATAGATAGGTGTTCCTTCTTTACTACAAGTAAAATAATTGTTCTGTATGATATTAGAGATAATTCACTGTCTTTTTATCAGGTCTGGAAATAACAAATCGCAACCTCTTCACATTGTTTGATGCAAAATACACTCACATTTCATTTTCAGTTGACAATTTGTAGGATAGGGATAAGTGTTGCTTTTTTTTTTTTTATCCAGAATATATAAGGCAGAGAAAACTTTCACACTCAGCTGTATGCACTGTATGAGAAAAGATAGCAGAGTGATCACTTTAATATACCCTACTGTTTTCCAGTATTATGAGGATATCCAGTGTAAGACACTGCCTGCACTGTGGCTTGTACAGAGACAGTATGTTGTCACTGACTGAAGCAGCACTAACCTGTGACACACATTCTCTCACAGCCAAGTGCTTTTCCCTGGACTTCCGTTTGCTCATGTTGCTGCAAGAGAAAATAAAGAAAGCTCAGGTACCACACGACCAAACAAAACCTATTTAAAACACACACACACACACGATATTTGTTGATAAGTGTTCAGTTTTCCAAAAGAGCTGGAGAGATTTAGCAACACTGCAGCGCAGCACATCACATATCATCACAGCGCGCGCGACCCAGTGCTGCGTGCTGAGCTAGCTGCTTAGCTAACCACAGATTATACCAAATGCTAAATTATTCACTTACTGTTAGCTTACAGGATTTTTAAACGGAAAAGAAATGTCCCAATGGTGAACTTTAAAGACAGCAATGCCACCCGGTACTGAACATTCGCAGCCTAAAAGCAGCCGGAAGCCAGAGTCGCGTCATAGATATGCACTTCCGGTTTGACTGGGCTTGAGAGGAGGTCATCAAAAGTACAAGCTGCTGTGAAACATATGAGATACATTTTAGGGACATTTTTTCATCATAAATATCGCTGTTTATTAGTTATTCTAAAATATAATATACTATTTTAAAGTAAACTTACAAAAAATAATCACACAATTATGGTGCTTTGCATGTTAGACTTTTTAGTCAGTGACCCCTTCAACTGTAATATTATATATTTTATATATATATATATATATATATATATATATATATATATATATATATATATATATATATATATATATATATTTCACAGACCCCCTCAGTACAGGTTTATTTTACTAACAAACCATTCAAATATTAGTCTTTAAATTTAACTTTAATTTTACAGTTAAACACTTCCGAGAAAACAATTAACTTTTTTCTGATGACTCAACCTGTACTAGTCTTGTGTCTGTCCAGTTAAATGCTCTTTAGAACATATATGCCCCTCCCCCAGGGGCGTGTCTTGCTCTACAGTAACAGGTCGTTAGCAGTAAACATGGTTCATCTGTTTATCTTCCTGCGCACTATTCAATTTTTAACTAAAAAGCTGGAGTTTATTCATTTCAAGGAGGAAGGAATTTGTGTGAACTTGTGTGCTTATTGGAGGAGTGTTTTACCAACTTGAGGCTGTTTATCGCCGGAATGCTGCTACCTCGGGAGTACTCGAGAGCACGACACCGTCTTTATACACCGTCTGCGCTTCTTCATGAGTAAAAGTGAGTATTGTCATTTTATCTATTACTCGGACACATCAGATGTCTCCTGGTTTCGACGCTGACACTTGACCTCAGAACAGATGCGTACGCCATGACTCCAAGATCTCGTTGTCCAGGTTAAAACCATCCAGGGTAATATGAAAAAGCCTCCACAGCTGAAAACACCTCTCGCTCTTCTGAGTATTTAGCTAGTTCACTGAGCTATTGGCTGATACACCGTCGCCCTGAGTTATTTATTAGTGTGCATCCATCCATTTTCTGTACCGCTTATCCCTCACAGTTTCAAAGGGAGCCTGGAGCCTATCCCAGGGAACTCGGGGCACGAGGAGGGGGGACACCCTGGACGGGGTGCCAACCCATAGCAGGGCACAATCGAACACGAACAATTTAGAAATGCGTAGTCAGCCTACAAAGCATGTCTTTGAACTGGTGGAGGAAACCGGAGTACCCGGAGGAAACCCCTGAAGCACGGGGAGAACATGCAAACTCAGCACACACAGGGTGCAGGTGGGATTCGAACCCCCAACCCTGTTGCTGCTTAAAATCCCCAGGGTCCACAGTTCGACCCAGGACTTGGGTTATTCTAGGTGTAGGTTTTTCTCTGTGTGGGTTCCCTCTGGGTTCTCCAGTTTTGTCCCACCGTGCAAAAACATGGCTACCTACTGGCTACACTAAATTGCCTCTAGGTGTGAACGAACGACTGCACAGTGTCCTGCGACGGATCCGGTATGCCCAGCGTTCCCAGGAATCCACCACAACCCTGACCAGGAAACGAACGAACGAACAGCACAATCACGCCGATTCGTGTCTGCGGTTTCGCCAGCGTACCACATTTGAGGACCATGGTACTAGAAGAGGTTCTGACGGATGGGCAGGATGAGGCCTGTGTCCTCACTGTCACGCCCCGGTGCATTGTGGTCCGTCAGCATCTCCTCTGGGCTCCTGGCGGGGGCGCGCGCGCGCGGGGCGAAAGCTCCATCTTTCCATCCCAAAGCCCAGAGTGAAGCACATATATATACACACACACACACACGCACACACACACAGCAAAAGGCAGTTGATGGGGGAAGCTTTTTATTTTTATTT
Organism: Cranoglanis bouderius; assembly: GCA_023630585.1. Classification (NCBI taxonomy): domain Eukaryota; kingdom Metazoa; phylum Chordata; class Actinopteri; order Siluriformes; family Cranoglanididae; genus Cranoglanis; species Cranoglanis bouderius. Next base: position 3,825,970 of record CM042560.1, on the reverse strand, counting down.
TTAAAGGGACAGAGCCGAATTGCAGCGAGCCATAAACGGATTTTTTGTCTTCATCTTGTACCTGTCCGGAACTTCAGGCGGAACCGGGAGGATGTGTCGGAGTTCTGTTTGGGAAATAAAAACATCATTATTCAGGGAGGAATAAAAAAAAAAAAGACTCGTCAATTCTGTTCTCCTCTCAGCTGCACTAGCGTTAGCGTTAGCTTTAGCACTGGCGTTAGCATTAGCGCATTAGCATTAGCGCCCCCCTCTCTTCATTTTGGCCCTGGTTTTGAGACATTTCCCTGGTTCCCAGTTGTTTTAAATCAGCCAGCCTCGACTGGAAAAACCCGGCGGCTCGTGTTGGGGTTTGTTATGCAGGCCTACATGTCTCTCAGCGACGGGATAATAATACGGTATGTATATACTGGAAGCTAAGTTGTTTTTGTTGTGTTGAATATTCGTGGGTTTTTTTTTTCCTCTCTCTCTCTCACTCGCACTCTCTCTCTCTCTCTCTCTCTCTCACGGGTCAGGCCACCCAAGCTAGCTAGCTAACAGTTAGTTAGCATAATGACTGTTAGCCAGCGAGGCTAAGCAGCAGTTTTTTTTGTTTGTTTGTTTGTTTGTTTGTTAATTTTTGCTTATTTATTTCTAGCTCCTGTTGTCGGTCTCGACTTCATTTCCCATCCATCTCAAATCGTCTTTTTTTTTTTTTTAATTATTATTTTCTTTTTAATTCCCCTTCTGTGTCAAATCCTTCCAGAAACAAGATCCTGTTTTGGTGTTAAATAAATCTCAACGTAGCCCACCCGTCTTTTCTTAAGAGCTGATACACTTCTTTAAAGCGAGTTTATTATTTTTTTTCTATTATTATTGTTATTGTCGTATTTATTATTATTTTTGAATATGATGTTAGCTGAGGTTGGGTTGGGATAACTGAGCTAGCTTGAAATGAAAGGTTTAGCTTGTCGTACAGGAGCTGTATGTACAGTATCTATCACTCACAGTCATAATTCTGTGAAAGACATTTTTCTTTAGTAATGTCAACCACTTGGGTTTTGTATTTGTTCTGAATCTTTTTCAGGATTTTTATTTATTTTTATTTTTTATTTTTTATTTAAAGTCCACACTCCAGATCAACTATATATATTTGTGTGTAGTGTCAGGGGGAGAGAAACAAAACCTAATAACGGTGCTGCACTTATCACTACTAGTGTTTCAGAGAGAAATCAATCACCAGCAAGGCAGCCAGCTGGGGTCTGTCTCAAATCACACTTCCTACACACTGAGCACTTTTTAAAAATACACTTTATACGCTGACTGACACCATACAACGACTTCTACGGTCATGAGATCAGTATAATTGCATCCTCTTGTACACTCTTGAGAAATATTCTCGCTGGCACGGTACCACCGAGAGGACATCTTTTGTACCTTCATATATGTATAGCGTTCCCTGGAAATAACTAACGGAAAGGTCCGTCGTTTGGGAAAGGATCGCGCCCTCGACCGCAGGGTCACGCCGTTGACGAGGAAAAGTACTTTTATTCCTGAGAGTGCAGGGATGCATGGATTTAAAACACACTTTATACACTGACCACCAAGATACGCATATTTCTGATATATTACCAACTCGTCGTCCTCGGAAAACGGATTCTCGCTGGGACCGTATCGTCTACACCCGTTACCGAATAGGCCACTCCAGACTCACTTACGTGTTTCTGTTAACGGTTGAAGATCCTCCTCTTCACCATTGGATATTGAAGTCCAGTATCTCTGAGGCATGTTTTAACAGACTGTGATGGTTTCAACTCCTCTAGATCGCTCTTTTATCGAAGATAAACTTTACAAAAAAAGTTCTTCATCTTCAGCAACCGCTATCACATGGATCTGGAGTCTATCCCGGGATTGCCGTCGTGCACGAGACAGGAATACACCCTGTATGAGATGCCAGTCCATCGCGTACACACATTGACACTTCAAGAGTAGACGATACACATTCTCTGTGTTTTTTGCGAGAACCCAAAGGGGGAACGCGCATGTGTGTGGAAACGCCACACAGAGAGTAAACCGACGGAGCTCAGGATGGAACCGGGGATCTTTGTGGTGGCGAAGCTACCCATCGTGTACCCTGTGGTACATATTCAGACCTCACTGATGTACCTTTTCTAGCTAATTAAAGGTACACCTTGTAAAAGATTTGGTGTGAAAGGTTTACCCTTGATGGTACCACACCAGCGACGAGCAAAAGTACAGTTTAGTGCCTTGATCTCTGAGAGCATCATGGTTATGTGCCATGTCGAGGACTTGAGGATCTTGTTTCTAAACGCCCGATCGATGTTGTATACTAAAAAAAAAAAAAAAAAAAAATCCTTATAACCTTAAGTACTGTTAGGATGACATTAGGCTTCCAGACATATATCTGTTAAGTAATGATGCCAGATGCCAGTAGTAATTATGATCAATTCACAATCACGCGAATGAAAGTCACATTAAGAATTCCACGTGCATTGCTACGTACACCTCGTTTGAACTCAAACTGATCGTTTTGTCCTTTATTATAAGCGCTCGTTGTAGGGCTTGTGGCTTCGCCGGTTGTGCTTTGATCATTAGTAGGTCACGTGACTGTGACGTATGTAGACTTTACCTGTGCTAGGAACTTGATAACTTCCTAAAACTATAGAAGTCTTGCTTCTCTGATATGTCTCTTTAAACACCTGGCTGTTGTTTTTTTTTTTTTTTATTGTTCTGCATTTTAAACTCGAACGCTACTCTGTTTCGGTGTGAGATCATGGGAAAGAGCAAGTCTTATACTGAAGGAAATGTGTAACTTTGCTGGAAAAGTTACTGACATGACCGATTTGAATGAGACTAAAGTCCCAGAGATAGATCGGTAAGAATTATGTTATCCTACCTCCACGTGTAAAACTAATCCAGTCTGAATACGGCGCTAGTCTCTTTTCTAACTTTCATCTGAAAAAGTGAACATAGTTTACCCTCAAAGATGATTTACGGTCCAGCTTCCCAAATAAAAGATGCGTACTAATGATACAAACCATGTGTTCTTGATTGAACCACCCCAGCAACCAGGACAAGTAGTGGCTTACAGTTGAACTTGTGGCCTCAATTTAGTCCATTTCCTTTGTAAACTCTGCGGAGTTTGCATGGTCTCCCCGTGCTTTGGGGGTTTCCTCCGGGTACTCCGGTTTCCTCCCCCAGCCCAAGAGGCTGGTTGGCATCTCTAAATTGTCTGTGGTTGGCACCCTGACCAGGATGTCTCCAGCTATCCCTGGGATAGGCTCCCTGCGACCCTGTGCAGGATAAGGATGGATGGATGGATGGATGGATGGATGGATATCAAAACAACAGATAAGGCTGTAAATGCGTCTCCGTTACCAAAATATGTCTGTGCTCGTGATGTCATGCTTTGTAATATAATTTCATGAAGCACAGTTAGGTGTGTTCAACCCCTACTGTTATTCTCTCAAGCGTATTTTAAGCACAGCTGTAGGCTTTCCCATTGAGAATAACCCTTGGAATTGTTAATTGGTTGATTAGGCGTAATCTATGCCATTATGGCTCCGAAGTAATCAGCAGGCATGAAAGAATTTATTGTAGGAGCATTGCAGTTGGTGGTTTTCTTAATTTTGAGGTTACATCACTGTTTAAAGTTAGTAGTAAACATGTAGAGAACAATGTTCTGTATGGAAGCGCTGGTAAATGTTTTCCATGAACCTTCAGTTGACATTGTAACTGTTGTGCACTAAATACAGTTACCAGTACCATCCCGACATCGATTATTTTCCAATATCACCACATCCCGAAGCGTTTTATTCCTCTTCAACCACACCAATTTTCAATTAAAGACCGGCATGTTGTTTTTTATCCGTTTACGGTTATGATTGATAGTTCCTGTTATCTCACAAGGTTTAAAAGCACCCGCATGTCTTTCTTCTCTCTTACAGTTAATAATCCAAAAAATGCAGATTGTCTTGATACCATGAAAGTACTCCACCCTGAAGACTTTCCTCGTGTCTGGAAGCATTTTGTCACAGTTTTACTGACACTGAAAGAAAGCTCTGACACTGGAGACTCCTTCCCTCAATCCCCTTACAGAAAACTTGACCGTATCAAAGATTACATAAATTTATTTGAAATCTGTTTACCTCGAGCGCCAACCAGACCACGCCCCTGCGAATTAGCTGTTGCTACAGAAACCATAAGGCATGACAAGAAAAGCATTAATATAAATAAATCTGTGATTTGTTTTGCAGTAGCTGCAGGAGCTGCTGTTGTAGAAAATGAAACAACACCACCTGACCAATCAGAATCAAGAATTCAACAGCACCTCGAGATGATGATTTCTTTATTGTGTTTATATACAGTACTGTGCAAAAGTTTTAGGCACCCTATTTTTTATAGTACAAACTCTGTTACAGATTTTTTATTTTATGACTTCTACATTATGAAGTCAGTGCAAAAAACATTTTAGATTCACAAACATTAGTTTTCAAGCACAAAATGAAATGTTACAGAAAAATGTTTGTACGTCATTAAAGAAAGCAGCATATTACGTAAGAGACACTTTTCAGACAAAAAACCCAATGAAGGCTGCTGGGTTTCGCTGCAAAAATAAGAAGCGAGTGTGAAAGTCAAAGTGTCCAGAAGAACTGTGGCTGGTTCTGCAAGATGCTCAATAAAACTTACCAGCTCATTTCCTTATAAAACTGCACACATTGTACTGGAGACTACTATTTTTATTTTTATTTTTTTGTCACACCAAATATTGACTTTTTATCATTTACTACTGTTTACTGCTCTTTACTGTATTAAATGTAGCTCTACATTTCTTTGCATGTGCCTAAAATCTTTGCACAGTACTGTATGTCTATGTCCGTGTGTGTTATATATATACATATACACACACATATATAAACACGGACACGCTGTAAACTTTTTTTCTTTTTTTATCTTTTGATCTAGCCACTTGGATATTAAGCGTTTTGGCTGAAGATGGACACCGCTTGTCCCTCTCCTTGTTTTCTTTTAAAAATTTTTTATTGTTTTATGCTGAATAAAGTGTCGGATATAAAGAAGCGTCGAAACGCGGCACTCTGAATCCTGTCATTGCATTAAGCCTGTGTTTTAGGCAGTTAGTAGAAGACAGTGAAGTGATAAACGTGTCCTTGGCCCAGCCTCTGTTCCACACAGGCGACTTGTGAGTCAGCAACAGAGACCTGGATTAACCGGTGACACATGGTGGCCCTCATTCTCAAGGCTAACACACACACACACACACACACACACACACATACACACAGAGTTAACCTTGGGCTTATATTTGTGGCGTTTTTTGTTTTGTTTTGTGTAAAGAGCTAGACCAAGTATACTGTGTACTATACAGGTTATTATAAAATTGTAATATTAGTAAGGAATAAAACCCTTTGGAGCGTGCTGATATCCACAAAGCAGAGTTACTGTGGATTATTTTTCCTGTATCAGCACACCCCAAACTGTTTTATTCCTCTTATTATACCACAGCAATTTACCAACAATTACGTCATGCTTTTGAACCTTTTATAATTGTATTTAGAGATTGTCAGAGCTACTTTTCTAGAAAATCGGTCAATATTGGACCTAATCAGATCCAAGAATTCGACATCTCCATGGTAGACTGCAGCAGAGAAGTATACTTGGAATAATTACGCTTACATTTTCCCCCTCGTTGCTTTCGAGGTACAAAGTGGGTGGGAAAAACAGACACCTCCATGTTTGTCTTTTGTTATGCTAGCCAGCTACCTGTGATGAGTGATGTATGTTTTCCTCCTTAAATCAATACACTCTATAGTCGTAGTATAGCGAATGTGTCTGTGTGACTATATGAATGATCTAAAGGAAAAACTCAGAGTAGATCAGTTAAAGGTAAGAGTGCTGCTTTGTTCTCTATAAAGAAAGACATTCTTGATCAATTTTTCACCTAGTAAAGTAGGTTATACAGCTATTCAGCACACACGAGGCATCTTCACTGGTCATCTTTCTACCGAGTGAAACTTTCCTCCATGTTTCTGTGGGACTCTGACCGTGTCTACCTTTGCGGACTACTAATGGGCCAAGCATTGTCAGGGAGTGAATTCACTTGGCATGGACCAACATTCCCATTATACACATTATAAATCCTAATGCAACATGTTCTCATATTGTTGTCAACAAATGTTCAAGCTTATACGTGTAACGATCCGACAAAGCAACGAGTCCACTCAGCATGCTTACTTTGATCCAAAACAGGCCAAAAAGATCATCTGGCAACATTAGAAGATGTTTGTATGATGCTCTAAAATACATCATAGATGTATAGGTGCTAGATAATAAATATATAATATTGAAAATGAAATGTTTATCGAATTGCTACCGCACTTCCTGCGATATCTCATACAATGTCACAATCTAATTTTCTATCACAATATCGTGTACCACAGTGCTGTTCAGTTCAATTAAATATTTGTATAGCACTTTTAAGAATGGACATTGTCTCAGAGCAGCTTTACAGAAATATATACAGCCGTGAAAAAATACGTACACCCCATGGAAATTGTTTGCTTTTTTTGACATATTTGGACAGGCAAACATTTGATCATCTTTGAAACAGTGCCTATTAATAAAGTTGATATACTTGAACAAAACCAAAAGGAAAATAGCTTCTTCAATCATTTGTTCAACAGAAATATCAATAGATGTGATATTCGTCTGTGGAAAAATTAAGTACACCCTTGGACGTGAAAGTTAGTATTGCCCCCTTCAGCCCCATTCTTCTTTTTGAGTCATTCCTTAGTGGATTTGCTAGTGTGCTTAGGATCATTATCCTGTTGAAAGGTCCACTTTCAGTTCAATTTCAACCTTCGGACAGATGGCCTCACATTGTCTTCAAGCACTCTTTGATATGATGCAGAATTCATAGTTGAATCAATGAATGCAAGTTGTCCAGACCCTGAGGCAGCGAAGCAACCCCAAACCATGACATTTCCACCACCGTGCTTCACAGTTGGTATGAGGTGCGTCTCCTGAAAAGCTGTCTCAGCGCTGGTCAGCGCAAAACATGTCTGTTGTTACTGTGGCCAAACAATTCTATCTTTGATTCGTCTGTCCAGAGCACATTATTCCAAAAGGCCTGGTCTTTTCCTGTATGCTCATTAGCTCTAACTTGCTCTAATGTTCTTTTCAGACAGCAAAGGCTTTTTCCTGGCATGCCTCCCATGCAGGTCAATTTGTGCAGCAATCTCTTGATTGTAGGAGCATGTACTTTGACACCAACAGTTGCAAGACTTACTAGCAGACCCTGTGATGAAATTCTGGGGTTCTTGGAGACTTCTTTTTTGCATTAGAATGTCTGTTCTTAGGCTGAATTTGCTGAGACAGCCAGTCCTGGACAAATTGGCAGTCATTTGAAATCCGCACCATTTGTAGGTTATTTTCCTTACAGTGGAATGATGTATTTCAAATAATTTGGAGATCATTTTAAATCCCTTGCCAGACTCCTAGGCATCCACAAGCTTTTTTCTGAAGGCCTTAGAGAACTCTTTAGAGCTTGGCATGATGACACCACACACCTCAATAGCAAAGGGAACATCAGACACTAGATATGAGAGGGGTTTAAATAAGGCAGGTTCCACCTGCACTCCCTAAGCAGGTTCTGATCACTGGCACCCAAACGCCTGATTCTAATTGTATGGATTTGAAGGTGTGCTAAATGTAGGGGTGTACTTACTTTTTCCATGTGACTGATCTGTTGTTTGGTTAATTTAAATTGTGAAAATTATGACAAAATGTCAGTTGTATGTGTCATTTGATAGTGTATCACCTTTATTAATAGGCACTGTTTAAAATAGGATTAAATGTTTGCTTGTCCAAAAACAAAAAAAAAAACATAATTTCCATGGGGTGTACTTATTTTATCACATGACTGTAAATCTCAAATGTATACATTTATCTCGGTGGAAATTTCTCACTGTTGAATTCTGGATTCTCGACTAATCAGAACCATTTGATTCATTTTCTATACCAGCAGCTCTGACGGTATTTCCGGCTGCAAGACAAACCACAGGTTTAATATCAATGTACAAGTTTGAATACATTATTGTTCCTATACCAACGTGCACTGGGACTTGTAGGGAAGTTGCTCCACATATGGATTTTTAAAAAGGGTGTAATTGTTGAAAGTTTTCTGCACAGAGATATTTATTTGACGTTTAGGGAAGGAGTCTCCAGTGTCAGCACTTTGCAACAGTCAGAGATAAAGCTGCAACTTTGTTACATTTTCTGCCACAGCTTCTTGGTTTCTAAGTAACATGACAAGCTGCCTTGTGTTTTTTTTTTTTTTTTTTTTTTTTTTTTGCCATAGTAACTTTATGACAACAGGAGCTTAGAACTTGTAGGATATTCCACAACATGTAACCGTAAGTGGATAAAAAGTATCTAGTCTATTAATCAACGAATTAAAAATTGTAATCATTGGCAAGTTGCTGTGGTATAAGAGGAATTAAACACTTCGGGACATGCTGTTGTAGGAAAATACTCAGCATCACGGTATTAGTAATTCTGCTTCACGTCAGGCCGCATCACACCACCACATCTTTGATTTTTGATTTTTTTTCCCTATTACAGCAATTCTGTTTGAATACTACTGGTAGATAGTGTTGACTGCTGTGAAGCTCTCGGTGTTTCTCAAACGATGTTGGATCAAGTACAGTCCACTGCAGTTTTGATGACTGTAATGGTACTAGCATGCCTGCTTCATTGGAGCGATTACTGTACTCATTGCAAAGGATCGACAGCTGCAGTTTTACCTTGTCAGGGTTGGATTTGCTTGACCAGCTGATGGAGCAGACATGAGGTCTACAGAGTTAGTAAGAAAGAAGAGGCAACAGCTGGCAGAGGAGAACAGCAGGTAAACGAGACGGAAGGAATTTATCCGTTTCTAAGAAGAGCAGCACAGCCGGGGCAGCCTGATAACTTGTTAGATAATACGCCGGTTGCTATCAAGCAGGGGTCGACAACTGGCGCACCGCGGGCCGGATACGGACCCAGCGTTTAAGCAGACCGAGCATTTGCAAAAAATACCATAGCAGAACTGATTAATGTTTAAAAAGAACTGGCCATGTATCAGCGATACTAGTTTTCTAAACGTGAACCGTCATGGCTTTGTGTAAGTTATTAAGCTGAAGCAGCTCATGAGACCAGAGACTAGCTACAGGAGACATTAGTTCTGAAAGGGCAGAGTTTTCACAGACTTGTATAGATTTTTCATTTTATTTACCCTCTTTCGTCTGATAAGGAAACTGATGACAAGGATTGGTTTAAAAAAATTAAAAAAAAAATCAATGACGAAAACAATGTTTAAAGATTATTTGACAGAAGTATGTGTCGCACAAAATGGTTGTCTGTTCAGAGTACGCGGTGTTGGTCCAGAATGGTAAACAAAACATAACTACTTTGAATCGGTTTATTTATATCCATGAACTAATCACTTTTTACATTTAAAACTAGGGTGTATCGCAGTCAGCTACCTATTTCAGTAGTCAGGGCACTGAGCCGGCCATTTTAAGGGCTGTCTCAATCGCAAAAGAATAAAAGTTTGTAAACTATGTGGACACCTGACCAAGGCACCCATGTGTGGTTCTTCCCCAAACTGTTCCCACAAAAAGTTGGAAGCACACAATTGTCTAGAATGTCTTTATATGCTGTAGTATTACAGTTTTCTTTCACTTGAACTAAGAGGCCCAAATCTGTTCTAACATGACAACGCCCCTGTGCACAAAGCGAGCTCCATTAAGACATGGTGTGTTAAGGTTAGAGTGGAAGAACTCGATTGTCCTGCACAGAGCCCTGACCTCAACCCCACTGAACACCTTTGGGATGAACTGGAACGCCAACTGCACCCCAGACCTCCTCGCTAACATGAGTGCCTGACCTCACTAAGGCCGTGTGTCCACCAAAGCGTTTCTAGCCAGCTGAAAATGCCAGACGTTCTTCTGAAAACGCCCAGCTGGGGGTGCTTGAGAGCTCTTTGGAGGCGCAGCGTTTTTTCAACTGAGACGCTTTGGTTGCTATGATGCGGAGTATCCTCCGAAGTAGGGTTGTCACGGTACCAAAATGTCAGAAGTCGGTACGAATACCAGTAAAAATTCCATGGTACTCTGTACCAATTTCGGTACCAAAGCAAAACACAAAAACATGCACCTATGAAAAGTTCCCGACTGACTACCTGTCAGACAGCGCATCAGTACCGGGCTGACCCGGTACTCGGTACTACCAGTACTTGTGAAAATCTGGTACCGTCAACTTTTTTTACTTTTTAGTACCGACTTGGTACTGAAGTACTGGTACTTTTGACAACCCTACTCTGATTTTTCAGATTGTTTTATCAGCAATTACTACATTTACGGCATTTGGCAGATGCTCTTATCCAGAGCGACTTACATTTATCTCATTTATGCAGTTGAGGATTAAGGGCCTTGCTCAAGGGCCCAACAGTGGCAGCATGGTGGTGCTGGGGTTTGAACTCATGATCTTCTGAGCAGTAGACCAACGCCTTAACCACTGAGCTACCACTATATAAACTGAGCTACTAAATATAAAAATGTTGACACAAGGTAAAGTACTTGGTCTAGCCCTTGCTTTGGATGAAGGGATGGCTGAAGCACGTAGAAAGAGAGGACATACCCGCCGGTCTATGTGGGTTCGTGAGATTTTGTGGGCGGTTGGTCAGTGTGGTATTATAACATTTGTTTAGGACAAATTTGTTCCTGCTCAATACAAGTGTCAAGTTTGAGATCATGTGGTACAACTTCCATGCTCATTGGTCACAGTGAATCAGGATGAATATTGACACACTAGTGTAAATGTTGCAGATTAGATACTGTTCTCAAACCAAATTACATTGAGAAATTAATCGAGATTACGATTTTGATATAAGTTTTGGTTGAAGTAGAGAAAAATACCCTTAATTCATTAGCTAGGATCAACAGAGAACAGGCTTTGTGTTCTTTCTTAATCAAACATCAGTAAGTAGTGCTCAGAAGAGAAAGGGAATATGTTTTCAGAGTCCATTTTTGCATCCATTTCCTCTCAACAGCTGTGTTTAGACTAATGCTTTTGAATTTTTTATTTTTGTGTGTGTGTGTGTGTGTGTGTACTCTTCAGTCTGCTTTGTCATCGAGACATGAAGGATCAGGCCGGTTCCACAAGTGCATTAACCAGCAGATGAGAACAATAGCAACTACGCATCAGAGAGGGCTCAGTTAGTCAGTGTATTAAGGCTGTGTTTATTTTACGTGTCTAGTATTGGATATTCTCCAATAAACGATCACATAGAGCTACATCAAGCTTTACCTCTATTCTGTCAGGAGGTACAAGGCGAACAGTCACCGGAGAATATATTTTATAGCAAAAAAGAACTGCATTGTGGTCTAGCTTTGAAGAAAAAAAAAAAAGCATGCTCCCACATAGCGCACACAAATCCAGCCAACATCGGCACAACGCCATATTGGATCACTGTTGATGCCTATTATTAATATTCCACTTTATAGAGCTTCAGACAAGTTGGAATATTTATTCAGTCACTGACTGAAGTGAGTCGTGTGTGCCGGGTAAAACGCACCCAAAAGAAAGTTATGTCTATTAAACACAAGATTAATCTGTTTATCAAATAACCAGTGTGGAGATTAAATAATTACCAAGAGATGGTAGTGATGTACAACACCAAGGGGCTTAAATCACACTATATTCAGTCCCTCCGGGATTTTGCGATCGCAGAAATTAATGTGGAATCAATCAAACTCCACAATATTCGGAGGAGCTTGCAATTTTTCAAAATTACGCACCATTCAGCCAAATCCCTCTTCGATTCATGTGTGTCGAAAATGAGTACAGCTAAAAGGTCTCGTTTACCAACAAACATCACTGTGAAAGACCGTGCAAAACAATTTCGTGCAATTCCAATTTCGCCAATTCAAGTAGTTTTCTGCCCAACAAAAAAAAAAAAAAAAAATTAAATCCTGTACGGGCCGGTTATACTTAAAGGTGGCTGAAAATGCAGATGATGGCAAAGAAAAATTTGTGCCACAGTCTTCCTAATTAGCAAACAAGATTGTTGTGACACAGTTTTAAGAGAAAACTACCGGTAACATCATTATATCATCTAGTGTAGCTCTCGTAACCTTAAGGCAATGGCAGAAATGGCACTTTTATCTACTTGAGATTAGAGTTGCACAAGATGATGAATGTTTGATACTTTATCACTACTCCAACATGATAAACAGTTCGGTTCTCTAACATTTGATACTTTCGGTGCTTCAAATAGGCCAACACCAGTCTGATATATGTGTCTGTATACCTATAGAACATATACCTGTATACTTGCATATACCTCTAGCTAATTTGGCTCGTATGGTGCAGAGATGTGCTCAGTGACTCCAGCGGCAAGTGCATGGATAAAAAAAAAAAGAAGTTTCAAGCCCTGAAATTGTAGAAAAGACTCTTTCAAAGAGAGGAGTTTGGACGATTTTGTGTATGTTTTCCGGGAAAACATCACGTTCAGACTTGCTCCTTGCTAAACAACGATAATTTAGCTCTAACAGACTTCATTGGGTGTGAGTGGCCCAAAGAGTGGCTCCTGTGTTTTGGGGTTTGGGTGCGTGGCTATGTTTACACTGTATACAGGCATGTGGTGTTGAAGAAAGCACAAGAAGCGAAACCAGTTTATATTGCAGACTGCTGCCAGACTAAAGCTGCTATAAGCAACTCGGATTTGAACAAAAACACGCCATTCAATATATTGAGAAGCTTTGCATGTCTTTTTTTTTTGTTGTTGTTATTTTATAACATCTGTAAAAGCCATAGGTTCCTTAGGTCTGCTAGTTAGAAGCTAAAACGTCTTCTGTGAACCTCCCAAGGGACAGTACTCTCCTGCAGACCTGACTGAATTTTAGTTTTGATTTCTGTTTATATGGTGCCATTTTGCTTTGGGTGTGTATTTCAAATCCATTTAAATCAAGCGAATGCGAATTGGATCTATATTGTTAAGGCAAATTATTGTTCATGTTAAAGCTGGCCTGTTTAGTTTTGCACTGAGGTATGTGACAAGTACAAAAAAAATCATACCTTCTTATACCCTCCTGTTTGGTCCTTCTCTACTGTATTAGTCATGCACAACAGGAAATACAGAGAGAGGATGATTCACCCAGTGCTGAAATGTATGCGGTGTGGAGGGTGCACTCCTCTCTCCATAACAAAGCTCTGTCAGAACTGAAGGATTTAGAGTGATGAGATGCTTTCTCTTTTTCCTCCACCAATGTTATTTCAATTACTAAACCCCTTAATGATTCTAACAGTCCAGTCTTCACAGCTATTTTTTTCTATCATTTACAAAGAAGTTTCAAAAACTGTTTAAGCATCTTAACCTATTTTTTTTTCCCCCTTTCTTTCTCACAGTAATCATGCAAACCATACTGGCTCTGACGTGTTGGCCAAGCGTGTGATGGGATTTTTCAGTTTAAACTGATCAGCCTGAAAGAAAATGAGAATCATCCACTTCTGGAAGGAGCAGTGTTGTAACCTGGAGAGTCATCTCTTGCTGTGCTGAATGTGCGTGCTGCACGGTGGCTTGCAGTGCGCTTGCACTGTAATCATGCGTTTTTTACTCTAAGGTGCTTTTTGTTTTGCATATGTAGCCCATGAACTTCATCACAACTCTCATGGCTCTGATTGGTCAGAGACCGACATGGGAATCCCCATCTGCATTTAGTAGCAGCGCGATGAGGCTCACCAGAGGCGCGGTCCCGCTGTGAGCCTGCCTCGCGTGCATCCAGCCCCGGACACATTTCGTCACAGCCAACTTCTTTAGAGGAAAGTTGTAGCGCTCTGTCCTCCCGTTTCCGAGAGACACGATGACAAGTAGTGTTGGGACAGTGAAGAACCTGTGATCTCTCCAGCGGAGTCAAGCGCTAACCCAGAAAAAATGAATGGAGGAAAGGAGAGTGAGAGAGGGGAGGGGGAGGGGCAGACTGCGCCTACCCAGGTGCCCATTGGCTGGCAGCGAAAGGTGGAGTCCCCTGGGGTCATCTATATCAGGTAACGGATGTATAGGGGTGTTAATATTAATAAATGCTTTTAAATATGAGCCACAGTGCTTAATCCTGGATCAGTGAATACTTCATCCAAATTGTACCAAGCTTTTTCCAACGTTTTTGTATGGCACAAATGTAACACTAATGAATTGTCTTATAGTCCCAGTGGATCAATGCTGTCCAGCCTTGAACAGGTGAAGTCCTACCTACTCACGGATGGCACCTGTAAGTGTGGCCTGGAGTGTCCACTCATCCTCCCCAAGGTCAGTCGTCATCTTATCTTCACCTCATACTCATTTCTTTTGTAAAACATTAATGAATTTACATTACCTCTGGAAGTAAGTGAATTAATATGCAAGGTCAGACACAAAAGTACATTTTGATAGTAATGTATGACCACAGGCAAGGCCAAGCCATTTTAACAACCACTGCTTCCTTAGGTGTTTAATTTCGATCCTGGGGCCACTGTCAAACAGAGGACTGCAGAGGATGTGAGGGCTGATGAGGATGTCACAAAGCTTTGCATCCACAAGAGAAAGCTCATAGCTGTCGCCACTCTGCACAAAAGTATGGAGTTACCGCACCCCTCCCTAACGCTGACCGGTCCCAGTGGAGGCACAAGTATGATGTGTTCATCTTATTGTGTTTTGATTCAGATTGTGCTTAAAGTGTTATGTGCTAAATGTTTAGAAGCAGTACTTTTTGACCTGTGACCTGTCATTTTTTACTAAGTACATGACAAAACCAAAGAGTGTTACAAAGTTCAGCTTCTTAAAATCATATTTTTTCTTTTTCATTCTCTGCATTAAACAGCTATTTTGTCCCCCTTTTAATAAAACCTTTTTCCTTTAAAGGTGCTGTGACGTCCATGGCCCCTACCATCCAGCGGTCTGCAACCCCTCGAGCAATAAGGAATAAGTCCCACGATGGACTGCCCAACTCAACACTACCTGACTGTAAGAACCCTTTCAAGATGATGATGGCAGCAGGTCCACGACACTACTCTACAGACATGAGCAGTTCTCAGCAGCCAGAGCATTATTCTGGATACCCACGACAAAGATTGGGCAGTAATGAGCCAGGGCCTAAGTCCCCCTACCGCAGTGGACCTGGAGGCATGCTGAGCCCTTCGTCAGGTTTGCAGGCATATGGGGATGGCTCCCTGTCCCCTAGAACAGACTCTTTGGGTAGTCCGGATGGATTTGCACGAAGCAATCCCTGTGGCTTTCAGGGGGCTGGTAGTCCCAGCCCAATTCATGGCAACAGCAGGACACCCATGTCCCCTCCTGGTGTCATGATCCATGGTTCTCCTGCCACCCAGTTATCCTGTGCCATGGCTGGAAGGACTAACACACCTCTCTCCCCACCAGTCCCCAACAAAAGCCCAATCATGAAAAAGCCACACTGTAATGTCAGCTACCCACCTAACATGGACATGACCAGAGCAGTATTTCACCACAAGGCCCAGTCTGCACCTCACTCTATTCCTCACCCAGTCCCTCCACCTGTTATGCCCCCCACATGTGCGGTCCAGAAAAAACAGATGACTTCTGAGAAGGACCCTCTGGGAATTCTGGACCCCATTCCCAGCAAACCTGTCATTCAAAGTCCCATGACAAATCCAAGCCCATCCAACTTCCAGCCCAATGCCCACTCTCAGGTACCAATGATGAATGTAAACATCCCTCCTGCTATTGTCCCGTTGCCAAGCAACCTTCCATTACCAACGGTGAAGCCTGGGCCAGTTGGCCATGGTGGACACATGCAGAGGACTCAGCATGGAGCAGCCACCTCCATCTCCCCCTCACCAGTTACGTCCCCTGTGCACATGTCTGGGCCTGCAATGGGCCGCATGGAAGCGTCTCCACAGCGATCCCGCTCCTCTTCCACCTCATCAGAGCATGGGAGCTTTGCCATGCCCTCAGGCCCCCAGGCCCCATGTGGAAGCATAAAGGTTCCACCACGCTCACCGAGATCCTCCATGGGCTCGCCCAGACCCACCATGCCTTCCAGCCCCTCTTCCAAGCCTGACACACTCCATCAGTACAAAGACCCCAACCAGGTTCTGTCAGGAATGAGTAATGCGATCAGCAGTCAGCACAACTCCATGTTTCCCCCAGCCTCAGGCAGTAGTGCTCCCCAGAAAAACCACCCTGGACTACTGGGCATGCCCCTCAACCAGATCCTCAACCAACACAACTCTGCCTCTTTCCCTGCCAGTAGTCTACTCTCAGCAGCAGCCAAAGCACAGCTAGCAAATCAAAACAAACTTGGTGGTAGCAGTGGTGCTGGTATGGGTGTTGGCACAGGAATGGGTGCAGGTGCTGGTGGCATGGGGAGTGGAAACGCTGGTCTTGCCAGTGGTAGTAATAATGGAAATGGTGGCACTGGGATACCTTGCCCTCTTAATGGTGGAAGTAGTGGTAGCAGGGCTGTTGAAGGGCCCAACACTTTAAATCCGATGTTACCACCCAGCTCGACCATGCTAATGCCCATGCCTGAGGGCCAGAGTGGACGTGCAGCTCTGCGGGACAAGCTCATGGCCCAGCAGCGTGACCCTCTCCGAAAGCGCAAACAACCTCCTAATGCTGGCAGCCATGACAACATGGTCTTCAGCATGATGAAACCGGACATGAGTGGTCCCAGGCCAACTTGCCCTCCTCCGGAGCAAATGAGGAAAGTGCCCCGGCTTGGAGGCCTACCTCCTAACACCTCCATGGCCCAGCTACTCCAGTCGATGAGCAACCAGAGCTCCCACATGGCCAGGGGTAGTCGGCCATTACCTGCAGTTGGCCCTAGTCAGATGCACTTTGGAGAGGGTGCTATGCCCCCTGGCATGGCCCAACAGAGCATGCAGTTGCAACAACGGCTTCACAGTCAGTCAGACCCAATGCATTGTCCGAGCATGGAGCCTGGTGTGCAGGGCCCTCAGATTCCTTTCCCTGGGATGATGAACCAGATACGAGCCACGGCTATGGGGAACTGTGGACCATTGGGCCAAAGTGGACCGGTTCCCCTAGGACATCCTTCTATGGGACACCCAAGCACTCACCCACAGCAGCTGTCTCATGTACATCAACAGCAACAAGGCATTCCTCATGGACACATCCGGCCAAATATGTCCTGTATGGTACCCAATAGCAATGATGCTAGTTGTGCCCAAGCCATGTCTGACACAGGTAAGAACAGGAGAATATACTTTTCCTTTGCTGTCAGTTGGCTTTGTCCAGGGCCAGTGTGATTGTTTTTTCAAGTCTTTGTAGATTTAGAAGTACATGGAAGGATCAAAACACTGAAGATTGTGGTATATAATAAAAGTTAAATAATTAGGTTCAAAGAGAGGGAGGGATGTATTTAATGTGATTTACTAATTCACTATGAACTTGATTTGGCTATATACAGATGTCTGAGTAATTATAGTACATATGTATTTTGCATTTAGTAACTCTAGGGATAGTCTTCTTGGAGTAGTTTTGGATTTAAGTCCCTTGCGCTATGGCAGTAGTTTATAAACCCACGCAGTGCATAGTTTTGTGGTTCAGCACTCTTTTCAGGCAAAACAAAGTGTGCAGTACATTATATCTGTAAGACTGGGATGGAGAACCTTTGGTCCATGGCACCAGGGAAACAGGAAGCCAGCTATCAGCAATGTGTCTTGGTTGATCAAACTTCATGGCAACAGAGAAAATCTGAATGTGTTCTGTCAGACTACGTCTGTAATCCAGGCCTGCTGTGAGTCATACTGAAGTTCTCTGGCCACTGAACCACCATGGAATGTATTTGGAATTTATTTTCAGTCTGATTTTATGCTGCTCTTGCATATCTGGATTTTTCTCCATCAGCCTCCTAACAATCAGATGAAGGACTTATGAGTCATTTGGGTTTGCTGTGAAGAAAGCATTAAAGCTGAGCCTAGCATAGTTGAACCATAGTGGAGAAAACATAGATGAGGATTTATTGTCGATGTAAAATGAGTTTTTGGAGATAAAGCAGTTAAAACTAATGGCTATTCACTCCTTGAGATTATTAGCATTTTGCTGACTGTCCAGATCGTCCTTGGGTTCCCCCAGATCTTCTGTGCTTCAATTTTTTTTTTTTGAACACATGCTGTAATAAAAGTAGAAAAAGATGGGACAGTAATGACATGCTTCACTAGAACAGTGCATTTGTGCTATTAATAACACACTGCATTAGCTATGTGATGCTATTTGCTGAGAGCCACATTGCATTTTGTGTTAATGGTTAGTGATATTTTACCATTTATTTTTTACAAACTGTGTGTGTGTGTGTGTGGAGCTATAGAGGAATTAGGCTAATATCAACACCTAGTTGCTATTTAATATAGGCTAATATAACACCAGTCCAGTACCATTATCAAAACATGATACTGTTTAAATTTAAATGACGAGCAGGTTGTTAAACAGGCCATTAACAGATGTCTAAAATGATGACTGCTATACAGAGAGAGTGACAAAGAGAAGAGCCGACAGAGATAGCAGAGAGAGAGAGACAGATAAAGGTAAATGACAGAAGAAAGTGACGTGGCACCTTTGAGACATTGACAAAAGGACAGCAGGCAAGTCAGATCAGCAGGTGGAGTGAGGTGGCCAGATACACATGGAAATGTATTACAGTGGGTTATATTTTGAAGCTAACAGCCATTTGACCAGGACCGAGTACATTTCACTATAAAAGAGAACTTTAAGATCATAGCCAAATGATCGCCAACGGCTTGGTGTCGAGGGCACAAACACGATGTGCTACTTTAAGACCTAAAGGAGCCCAGAAATGGGACTGGGTATATGCTTGCACGATGGAATAGCTAATGAATGTATTCATTTGTCCACCATGAGTGTGCGCAATGATAATTAAATCACCACCAGTTGTGTAACACAGCTAGCTAACAACTTAAGCCTGACATTATTGCTGTTGTTAAATGCAGTATAAATGCTGTTATACACTGATAATTAAACACTGATTTAAATGTGCCTTCATAGGGTACTTCACTCTCATATGGCTGTTGATACAGTGCTCTCGTGTCATGATATGATTGGTTTCATAGTTATTTAAACGTCTTTTCACTTCGTGGTGGCAGTGCTTCATATTCCACACAAACTTATGTATAGATTATTTTGGGCATGACTTTCATGTCCAAAATGAGTTCCGATCTGGGGTTTTGTAGATCAGCGTAGACTAGGTTCACACAGTCTTTCACCTGGAGAGATCCCAAAATCCTGCGCCCTCACACTCATAAACATGAGAGCTGTATGCCATGTGACTGTCAGGAGCAACTGGCTATGGTTTAGGTTTATGCACCATTTTGTATGGGTGCTACAATGTGCTGGGTGCTGAAGGGGGTGTCATAGGTCCACAAAATTAGTCTGCAACAGAGAAATCAGGGCTAAAATTATGTAACGTTTATTCGGCATTAACTCAAGCAGATTCTTGTATTGGTCAGGATTCTCTTGTAAAAGTTTGAGTTTAACACACATGGTGCCATGTCGTTTTTAAGCATAAGAAATGGCAAGCTCATCTGGAATTGATTTCAAAGACTTAATATGTGCTGGGACCTAAGGCGGGATCAGGTCACACATAAAAGCGCATTGAGTTACAAAATGCACTGGGGGGAAAAAAAAAGAAAATAGCACGTTTAGATGCTTTGTCCTAAATGGGTGTAACAGCTTTTTTGGTGTAACTCCAAAGGAATGGCTGAGTGAATGTTTTAAAGCTGCTCGGATGATGATAAATCTTTTCTGACTTTTCTCCCTCTTTTCTGGCAAGGAAAACACACACACACACACATGCACATAGTCTCAACAATGTGTAAGCAAACACACTCTTGACACACTGCGTGGGTTCACTCAACACACACAATCCCCCCCAACCCCATTAAATCATGGTCCTCCTCCTTACAGTGTGTGCGCCTGTGTATTGTTGTGTGTGGTGTTGTGCAGTAGTGGGAAGGGGAGGGGTTGCAGTCTGAATCAAACCGCGGACAGCCCCACCAATCATCCCGCCACGGTTCCCATGGCAACCTACCCGGCAACCAGCAGCATCAGTAGATCATACATGCTGTCCGTACTGGGCGAGCCCTCAAGCTCAGCAGGCCGACTGCTATCAGTCTTATACACTCAGTATACGCCGCAAAAACTCCTTACTGCCCCTGTAGACTGCTGCATACACACCACATTCTAGCACTCTACCGCTAGCAGGATAAACAATATGTATCGCTGCTGTCTTCATACGCACACTACGCTAAGTTGCCCAGTGAGTTGTTTCTGAAGTGCCCCCTTTGGCCTTCAGAAAGCATGAAATGGCCAATATGATGCTGGATACGATGTGCGGACATGCAAATTCTGTGTCTGTCCTGCAAACATCCCTTTCAAGATCATACCCAGAGATACTTGATATGGTCGAGATCCTGGGACTGTGCAGGACACTGAAGAAATGAAAACTTGCTGTGGTGTTCAAGAAACCATTTGATAATGATATAATGCTTGTGATTGTGTATTGACTTGCTGTAAATATCAGTCTAAGTGTGGATATGTAGCAGTTCTAAAACTGTAGCAATTTAGTCAGCAGCAATGATCACATATGCCCTGCTGTTAACGTATTTTTCAATTGATATCAGGGGTCCATGTGTGTACCAGGAAGCTAGCACACTGCCCCCTCTGGCTGCTACTGGCTGGTGGCTCCATGGAATCCGCTTGTTGCTTGTGTGCCCCCGACAGTCCAGTTTTGACACTCATGTCCCAACTGGAGGTGCACTTTCTTGTTCTTTGCTGATAATATTGACACCTATCATGGTCTCTGGTTGTTGTAGTCGATTATGGTAAGCGATGCACTCTGACGTTCTGCTCACCATTGCTGAATTCAGAGTGATTCTGCCTGATTGTGGCCCATCTGCATGCACAGTTCTTTCCTTTCTCTTTTGATCCCCCTGAGGCACAAGCTGGTTTGATCCACAGCACCACTGATCATTGGTAGATGCACTATTGGCTGTACCAAAGGGTTGATGCTAGTATGAGCACTTCTATATCCAATTATTGTGCCATGTTAAAAGTAATTTTGCTTCTGAATGGTGCAACAGAAAAGCAATTGCCCTGTCATCAGGAGGTCACAAGGTCGAATCCTGATGATGCTGCAGCCATCCGTGGCCAGGAGGCCAAGAGAACAAAAATTGGCTGTATTCTGTGGGAGTAAGGGAATGGCATACTCACTCTCTCCCCTGTCAGCCACAGCGACACTAGCCAATTGTGGGTGTCTGTGAACTCATGCATGCAGAAGAGGGCAGATAGCCCTTTCCTCCAAGTGTTTTATGCTGTCCTTTGATGCAGCATGAGTTGCAGTTCAAAAAGATGCGGTTGGCTGGCTTCACTTGTCACAAGGGAGCACATGTTAGCCTTCACCCTCCCTGGTAGGTAGATGTCATACGATAGAGGAGAATTGAATGATCAGTGGGAATGAGCCAAGACTAATTTAAGGAGCAAATGGAGGGAAAACCAAAAAACAATTTTGTTTTACTCACTCGTGCACTCACTTTGATTTATGTTTGGCTGACATTTTTATCCAACGTGGCTTACAACTGAGTCAAGATCGAACTGAGCAGTTGAGATTTAAGGTTTTAGCTCAAGGATCAAACAGTGACGCCTTGGCAGTGCTGGGATTTGAACTTACAACGTTCCAATCAAAGCCGTAACCACTCACGGGCAGTATTATGTCAAGTTAACCTACGCACACACTGGCCCAGGAAATGGATAGTCCTGGGGTCTAATTTGTTGCTGAGCAGCACTGTTTGGTGGGGACATCATGCTCTGTAATAGAATACAGTCTTGCTGTACAGAGTGTGTATGCAGTCAACAGCACATCAGAAGAACAGTGTTGCAGTATGCACGTATTAATGCCAGATTAACAGATCCCCGGACACAAGCGGTACATTCCAACACGGTATACATCATGTGACTGCAGTGTGGCATCAGGCTTAACAGCATTTCTATCAGGAGGCATACTTAATAAAATAGTGCTCAAAATTCAAACAAAGCATTTTAAAATGGGACTAATTGTGTCAGTTGATGTTAAAATGCTTTTGGGGATTTACTGAAAATAAAGAGGAGCAAATTTTCACGTAAGGGCTGTCTGCACACCTTATTGAAAATGCTCATTGGTTGGAATGCAAACTTTACAACAAAAATGCAAGGAGTCAAGCATTCTCTCAGGGCGTTCTACATTATGAATAAGGACACTGCCTAGGGAGTACAGCAACACTGTTATACCTTATACAGTGCTTCTAGAAAGTTTGTGAACCCTTTGCAGTTTTATGTATTTCTGCATACATTCTCCCAAGGAATGGCTGTCCAGCAAAAATCACTCCAATGGCGAATAATATTATGGGGGGAAAAAACCCAGGGGAACATCTAAGGACCTACAGGCCACTCTTGCATTGAGTAATGTCAATGTTCCTGAGCTCACCATCAGGCAAACACTGAACAAGAACGGTCTGCAAGGCAGGATAGCAAGGAGGAAGCCACTAGTCTCCAAAAAGAACACAGCTGCCTGTTTGAAGTTAGCTTAAGACCACATGGATGGGTCAGAAGCCTGTTGGAAGAATGTTTTGTGGACAGATGAATTCAGAATAGAACTGTTTGCTTTGAATGAAAAGTGTCATGTTTGGTGAAAACCAAACACTGCATTCTAACATGGAATAGAACATTTGAATAGAACCTCATCCCAGCTGTGAAGCATGGGGGTGGCAGTACCATGGTTTGGGGTTGCTTTGCTGCCTTGGGTCCAGGACAGCTTGCCATTATTGATGGACCTATGTTCAAGTATTCAGTACTGTACCAGCAAATTCTATGACACGGTATCTGTCCATGAACTGAAGCTTAACCGTAAGTGGGTCATGTAGCAAGTCAACGACCCTAGACTTACAAGTAAGTCTATAAACAAATGGTTAAAGCAAAAGAAATGTAACATTTTGGAATGACCAAGTCAATGTCCTGTCCAACCCAATAGAAATGTTGTGGAAGAACCTAAAAAGAGCAGTTCATGCAAGCAAGCATCACTTAGTTGAAGCAGTTTTGTAAGGATGAGTGGGCCAAAATTCCTCCAACTTGTTGTGTCGGACTGATCACCAGCTATCGGAAACATTTGGTTGAAGTTATTACTGCTAAAGGAGGTCACACCAGTTACTGAAAGCAAAGGTTCACATACTTTTTCCTGACAAAGATATTTACTGTTGGATAATTTTACTCAAAAAATAAATGTAAAAACTATAATGTTTTTGTATCATTTGTTTAATTGGGTTCACTTTATCTACTTTTAGGACAGTTCACATTTCAGGTCAAATGTATGCAGAAATACAGAAAATTGTAAAGACTTCACAAACTTTCTAGTGGTACTGTATAGGGCTGAGGTCAGGGCTCTGTGCAGGCCACTGGAGTTCCTCCACACCAAATTCATCAAACCATATCTTTATGGACCTCAGTTTGTGCACAGGGGCACAGCCATGCTGGAACAGGAAAGGGCATTCCCCAAACTGTTGCCACGAAGTTGGAAGCGTACAGTTGTCTAAAATATCTTCGTGTGCTGAGGCATAAGAGGAATAACGTACTCAATGAAGTTCTGCTATAGGAAATAATCAGCTTTGCATTGGGTCGACACCAGCCGGTCCTATTTTATTCCTTAATTAATGCACAGATCTTAAAATTAAAAAATTTAAAACCTGCCACAAGCAGTATTTTTTACGGCACAAATCACCACAAACATACAAATTTACTTTTAGATAGGGGTGCTAACTTCACAGAAGTGGACCGTCAGACAAATTGTATCAGCGAGATGATATATCGGTTTTGTCTTGTTACATATACGCACACAGCTTTTAATCAGACTTTGACAGAAACGCTCGGCATACCCTCCCTCGGTGTGTGTACGTGGCTGTGTGCTAAGCACGGAGTTGCTGTTGAGTCATGCACATGTTGAAAGAAATATTAAAGAACACAGCACAAGGCCTAGTTCAAGGCTTTCTACCTCCACCACCAGTTCTGTTTATCAAACAGTGAATGTGTGTGGAGTACAGACTATGCATGTATGCAAGTTTCCTCTTAAGAGTGTGACCAGATATGTTAAGAAGCTTTTAGTGATATTGGTCCATCAGTGCAGTATGTGGACATTTCATATTGTGCAAAAGTAAACAGGCTGGTGTGTGTGTATTCTCGGTCGAGTGCAAGCAAATCGTATTCGCCGCCCACGCACCGCGAGTCAGTCATACGTAGTACCAAACATTAATGAGATTTTTCATTTTAGACTTGTCCGTTAGAGCCTTTCATTTGGCTAATGTCAGGGTGAGGAATGATATTTGCTGAGATTCATCACACAAAGCTGTGTCTCTCTCTCTCTCTCTCTCTCTCTCTCTCTCTCTCTCTCTCTCTCTCTCTCTCTCTCTCTCTCTCTCTCTCTCTGGGCATCCTGCTCTTTGAGACGTCAAAGCCTATTAAAACGGCAGACATAATGCTGAGTCAGCGTCCTGCGTTATCAAGGGGATGGGAGATTGCTGAGTCATGTGGACAATATTTCCAATTGCTGTCTTTATGTGCTAGCACTTGGTAGCGAATCGTTGGTCCATGTGGAACTGGACATGGTTAGGAATAGTATTTATTGTCTATTTATTAATGAAAGTTTGCTTTAAGCAAAAATGGTTTCTGTCACAAATAAGGTCCTGTGAAATTAGGATTTACTAGGACATAAAATGTAAAATGTATTGTGTTGGGAAAGCTGTATTCAGATGTTGATGTTTTTTTTTTTTTTACACCAGTGATGTGCACTTTTATCCGTAAGATATTTATATGTACAGAATGTTTAGATGACTGGCAAAACCCTTTTTTAATTATTAGTTATTATATTATTGTGTTTACATGCACTTAAGGAATCTAATAATGACAAAACTCACTGCTTTTTAAATCAAGCTTGCAAGTAGTTAAAATTATTTCAGCCGAGCAGTGGCATAGCATTGATAAATGCTACGCTAAATTATTTCATACTCTTACAAAAACAAACAGCCTCATTTATCAACTGAATAAGAATGAATTTATTTGTAAATCATTTACAAGAGTATTTATTTTCAGGACATTCCAAATTGTTGTATTGGCTATGCCCAATGCTTGTGCAATGTTTCTGATTGATTCCCCCCCCCCCCCCCCTTCTCTCTGCTTCAGAATGGCTTGCTTTCCCCCCTAGACAGCTCTCTGGTCTTCATGTTGGTTTATCCTTTGTAACAACAAATGCAGCCTTCACAGGTGAAACCCAGGGCAACTAAAAACACCCGTCAGTCACATATTCCAATATTTATCACTTGAAAAATGGGAAAAATGAAATATCGGGTTGAATGAGCTGCATTAGTGGAAGATTTACCGCGTACCACACTTAGGATGAGCTCTTTCACCGTTTAGTTGTCATGTTGTTGATTTCAGCTCTCTGTGCTTTGCCTTATATAAAATTTTGCAGGTGTCACTAAATGTAAATAAGCTGTGCTATGAACGTGATTGGTAATTTATGGCTGATTGTGTTTTATCAAATGATGAATGTAATAAGTTTTTGCCATTTATCGGTATGAAGAAAGTCACTGTTACCGAACTTTTGTAAATCTGCCTGGAATTTTTAGTTTGGTTTAACTACGAAAAACAATATGGCTACCACATACCAATTCTTGCAGGATGGAGCTTAATTTATTCAAATAACTGTAACTCGTGAGTTCAAATAGCCGTTTCTGAGGAACTGTATGATGGACAGAGCTGAAATTCGGTTTACTGTATTGTTGTCCCAATTGTTATTGGATTTTTAGTGATGAATTGGGTTACTTAAAAACATAACCAATCAGATTTCACCAGGTGTTTCATAGGGTTAGAGTTGAGCCAGTACTAAACAATTACAAAACTTGACTGTTTAATCAGCTCAAGCTTTATGACTGTTTTGTGCAGTTACAAACTTGAGCTTAATCTATGGTTTCTTTAGTGTTTTATGTAACTCTATGAACTGGCTACTGGGAAAGGTCCTTGGACCCCGCAGCTCGCTTGGGTGTTGTGTATAGGCTGAGATCAGATTAACGGTATATGTGCCCTGAATAACCTAATTATTGAGGTAAAATCTAGGCAGATTTTATGAATTTTGCCAGCAGCTTGAGTGGTATTTGAGATCATAGTATGCTGTTTTCATAACATTTGAATGATAAGGTGTTTTAACATTTAACACTGGATTATTAGTGTGCATGTAAACACTGTGTCATCCTGAGGTAATTCTGTACGCAAGTGAAAACTGTTTTAAAGTTTTAAAAGATTGCGGATGTAATTAATGCCTGATGGTTAATACTGACCGGTCTCACTTAGTGTTCATTTATTCGTTATTAATATTTTCGTGGGTGAAGTTCACCACTAATCTCTTCTGGGGCAGGTGTTGGCCATATATACAGAGATTCACAGAGATACTCACCTACCATGCCATCTGGCAGCCTTACACTCTTTATTGAGAGAGAGAGAGTGTGAGTGGTGGGGGGAGAGAGAGCGAGAGAGCATCAGCCAGCCTGGGAAAGGAAGACAGAGGTAGAGAAAGGAATACATGCTGAGAGAAAGCCAGAGAGCGCACAGCAGACTTTGTGCCATCTGGAGAGCGGAGGGCCAATCACACCATCCGTAACTGTAAGCACTGAGAGTGCCCTCTAGGGGCCAGACTCAGTTAAAGCATATTCACTGCAACATTGCAATCAGCACAGCATGTAATTCTGTACATTTCATGGTTGTTTTTAGATTGACTACGTATACTTTTATTTTTGCTCCTTTCTACTGAACAGCAACAATAATATTGATGTTGTTGGTATTGAATATAATAGCCGTTAAACAGAATACAGATGATGACGCACAGGGCTGCCACCTGCCCTCAGTCAAGCCAAAAATATAAATAGCCTTTTTGGTCAGTTCTTTGAGTTAATAGAAAAGTAACTGAACTATGAAGTTGTATTTAGTTCAGTATTTCATGCCTTAGATTCTTATCTGATTTTAAAGTAATGGTGTCATAGGTTATTTAAATTTGGAGTAGTGGTGATATAAAGATAAATGAACAGGTCCCTTAAGTAAACGTTTGTTTAAAAGTACACATTTAAATTCTCATTTGAACCCAACTGAGAACTGAGAACTATCGTAATTTGATATATATATCGCAGTGGTAGCCAACCGTGCCTTCCATACTTTGTTGTTTACTCTGCTCTTAAAAATCTGATTCAAGTAATCAGCTCATTTAAAAAGTTGACATAGGTTTGTTCGAGCATGCAAAGCACTCCAAGTTCAGGTTCGATAATCACCGATATATATATTTATTGTTTTATTCCTCACAGGTAATGCATCATCGCTGAACTGCAGTATAGGTAATCCTCAGATGGGCGGTATCATGAGCAGCACAGGACACATGTACCAGCAGCACCAGCTGCATCCAGCACTCCAGAGCATGCACGGGGTCTCCCCATACCAGACCCAGCGACACGCTTATTCACAAACACCATTTCCTGAGAATAACGTCTCCAACAACATGGGCTGTCTGTACCAGGACTACCAGGTGAGGCACACGGGTCTGCGTAAGAAAGCTGTTCTTTACCGAGTGGAAAATGTGGTCTGAAATTAGTGTTAAAGTTTGACAAATTTTTTGCTTGATGTAAAAGTTCCAATGTTGAGTGTTATCAGACCTCTATTGACTTGAAAGGATTATGATTGAGGCTGTGATTTTCGGTAACACAGGCTTGTTTACCGTGAGGAAGCAAGTGTCAGGTGTCGGTATTCAGAATGGGGGGGAAAAAAGGATCAGTGCACCCTTAATAACCTGCATACTGCAAAGGAATTTATCCTTAACAATATTATCCCTTGACTCCTCTGTTACAGAGATGCTTGCCAGATGGCACCCCAATCTCCCATACCCAGATGAGCTCGCAGCCTGGTGTGACATCACTTCCTGCTGAGCCAGGAATGTTCCAGGAAGGTCAGCAAGAGCTCCAGGGGCATAACGAGGTCTCGTTGGCAGCAGGCGCTGGAGGACAGAGGTCGGAGCAGTTGCCGGGTGCTGGCACGGAGGCGGTGGATGCTCTGTACCGGACAGCGGTGGACACAGCCAGTAAAGGCATGCAAGTGGGTATCACCACGACAACGGCGGGCAATAGTGGAACACGGGCCAGCCCTGTGCCTGCACTCAGAGCCATGACCGCCTTCACCGCCTCCATCGGAGAGCCTCATGGCTTGCCACATGCCGTCAATGCTGTCATCCACGGGCCACGTGGGCACGAAGGCACAGACGTGCTGGTGCAGCCCTGCACTAGGCCTCCGCCCCCTACACGAAACAACCGAGCACGCAGGAGCTCAGAGCAGGGCAAGTGCACGCCTGACAGCACAGACACACACGACTACTTCCGCTCTCCCGGGCAGCAGTGGGAAGAGCCTGGTCACGCCCACTGGAGGGGAGATGAGTTTCTGGAATGTTCAGCGCAGGTGCGCAGCAGCCCGTGCAGTGATGGTGGGGAGAGAGCGGCGAGTGGCACAGATACAAACCCACAGTGCCATGAGTCATCCGAGCCGGCAGGCGATGGAAATCCTGGAAACTTCCGGTACAACCAGCTTCCCCTCCACGTCAATTTCAAAGAGCGGCTGGAGCAGACGGTGGAACGTTGTGCTCACTTAAACGGCGGTCCGCCACTGTGTGTGCGAGGCAGCTATAACGAACCGCTTACAGGTGACGACCAGTCCCCCAGCTCCTCCACCAGCTTGGAGGGACCGCTGCTGAAGGACTACACCCACTTCAACGGGCACTTTAACGGGCACTGTGCACCCAGCCCCTCAGACACCAAGAGCCTGAGCAGCGAGGAGGAGCTGCGCCACCCGGATTCTCCCTCTGCCGAGCTTCTGCACTACCGGCCAAGAGGCTTCAATGTGGGTGAACTTGTCTGGCCAATTAAAGGTTTCCCTCCCTGGCCTAACAAACTCGTAGGGGAGGAGCACGGCCACAATCCCAGCATGCAACTGTCCGACCAGGCCAAGGTAAGGCACAGGCAGATCCCATAATAGTGGCTCTATGCTTTCCTTACTTGTTAGCTACATTGCCTGAAAACAAACAACATAGTTTAATTGAAAAACTTGTGGAAAATTTGAATTTTTTGTGATGTGGCTTGAGGAAGCATGTACTCTCCTTGGTTTTAAGTAGTTGTTGTGAGGGTTCATCTTTTAAAACAAAGCAGAGAATTCCAGTGTATTCAGCGATTGTGTTCATACGAGTGTATGCTTTTGGAAACATTGTCGTTTGGGAGGAAGGCCTGTGTTACCTCCTGTGATTGGGTGTCTACTGTACACTGACTCAGTCTCATGCTAAATGTTAAACATTATTAATGTCACTTAGGTGGAGCCTGAGAAGCTGAAAACACTAACACAGGACCTGGAGGCACTGAACAGAGCTGCCAAGAGGAACAGAAAGTAAGTCTCATCTTTGTGGTGTGTGTCCATTTCTGTGATCGTCTCAAATTATAACCTGGAAACATACACAGAGTTGTCAGTTTCTTGGGTTCACCCTCCTTGTACCAGCAGTCACTGGGAGTTTTATCAGGTACACTGACCATGATCTTGATGCACAGCTCTGTTGCTGTGGATGTTTTTTTTTTTCTTCTTCCCTAGAAAGGAACCACTGATGACCAGATGTGGTGTGGATAATTCTCAGTGCAGCACTGACATTTACATAATGGCATGGTAGTGAGTGTAGTGAGTTTATCGAAATGCAGCAGCATTACTGGGGTTTTTAAACTCCACCCTGACCAACTTGCGTATTAACCTTTATAATTACCATGTGATCTTCAACGGAGTCCAAGAATGATCTTGTCATGAAATTTCATATACATGGTTGGTCTGTTTACCCACATACTACCTGCTGATAGTTGTGCAGTCGGATTTAGCCCTCGCTTCATCTCTGCCTATAGAAAGCGATGCGGCGGCACTTTAGTCCTAAAATTTGTACAGCTCACCTCCTCAACTGTACACTCTGCTCAAACAGATCAGCTTTCAAAGCATCAACTTTAATGCTAATACTTCTGTCAGTGCGATCACATCAGTCATCTCGGCGCAACTGCATTGTTTTATAGCTGCATTGCATTGTGGGACTTTGAGTCCAGTGTTTGCATAAACATCTCCAGTAAGTCCACATTGGATTCCCCATTAACATGATGTTGAACGTGGCTGGAACTGAACGTAACTTCTCACAAGAATAACGAAAATACAACACACGGCACAAGTATTTCAGTAGGCTCACCAACAAAGTAAGTGTGTCTGATAAAGTGGCCAGTAAGAATACACACCGTTTAAAAACACCAACACACAATACTATGTCGGTGTCATTGCCGTGCCGAGAATCATATCTAATCTGGTGGTGGTTCGTTTTATTAACGATCGAGGTAAATATTGAACGGCTGATGGCAATAAATGGGCCGAAGTCAGTAGTTGTATATCTGGTGCTGAAATTCTGTTCTCAATCACTCAGTCGTTCTGCCATCTGCTGGTGAGGAGAGGAACTGCAGCAGCTCTGCTGATTCACTTCCACCACACAGAGAACCTCTTGTTTCAGCAGGTTTTGCAGCCAGCAAAATCAACATTGGGTTCCTCTCTTTCATCTCAATATTTATCTTTTCTTCTCTATCTCCTTTTTCAGAGCTGGGAAATTGAATAATCATTTAGAAGCTGCTATCCAGGAAGCCATGAGTGAGCTGGACAAGATGTCAGGCACTGTGAGTAACTCTGATTCTCTGACTGCAGTGTATTACTGATTACATAGCGATTCGAGATGCACTGCTACGACTCACCACGGCTGATATTGCACGGTAATTACTCGTGTTGGTGTCAGCTTTGTAATTTAATGCTTTGGAGCATGAGTACGCTGATGACGCAGAAATCACTACAGGAACTCGTACAACTGCTGTCAGTCATGTCAGCTGTTTGAATTTTCTTGAAAGAGGTGTCTGAAGTTCTAAATTTTTAGAATCAACAACACAAAAAGTAACTATTGTGTGTGTGAGAGAGTTTGAGAAGTTTGAGATTTCTGAAATTCTTCTTCTCCTCACTGATTTGAGTTGATCATGGCTGTATTTAGTAGAGACCTGGTAAAGTCAGGTCTGCCAAAGTAATAATCAGAATTAGCCATTGGATTACATCACTCCCTCTTCACCCCAACCACAGAAACCGAACTGGTCACTTGGCGACCATGAGAGAAACTGCACCTAATTCAAATTTTAGCTTTTTGGGGTTTTTTTTAGTTTTAATTTTAATTTTAGTGATAAGACGTTTTACCTCTTGTTTTATTCACGGTGAAAGAAAGGAGAATTAGCAAAGTAGCTGCACTACGACTCAAATAATCTCTCTATATGTACTTATTGTTGTAGAAATGCAACCAAGTTGTACCCATATTTATAATGGTTACGTTATTCTCACGTGTCCTTGGGCACGTTGAAAAGCCAAAAAAGACGACAGTTCCTACGATGTTTTTCCTGTTTGTATGACAGAAATGGAAAAAATGACAGTTGTTCTGATCTTGCCGAGTTCAGAGTTAACATGCCTCTAGCCTCAGAGTAATAGTAGGTAGTAACAGTTAAATGAGAGGATGGTAAAGCTCATATTGAACATGCTGCTGTGCATCAGTGTATCTTTTTAAACTAGCTGGAAGAAGGGAAACAGCTTTCAAGTCCACACAAACCACAATCTTACCCGACTGGCACTTGGTACATATGTGCTTTTTAAAAATCGTCATTGATGTGTCTCTAAGGGCACTTTAACACTTGCTGCTGACCGGATATGCTAATGTGAGCTTGCTATGTAGATTAGATTCATCATGTAATTTTGGTGATGAGGAAATTGTAGCTTTGGATGCAGAAAAATCAAGAGAATTTGAGCCACTTCTGTGAGTGTTAAAGTGGGATGTCAGATCATATGCTGGTCCTAAGAAGTCCTAAAAACACGTTATTTTTTAATTTATATTGTAACATTAGTGTATATATTTGCAAGGAAAAATTTTTTTTTCTGATTCATGTTCTCCTAATATTCAGTCACTAATGAAAAATTTTTCTCCTGCACTTTGTCCTCCATATTTGTTCCCCACAACCCTGACTTGTAACCTGATTGGTCAGGAGATAAAAAGCACTTGATGTCACTAGTCAATGTAGTAGTTTTTGCTCATATATATATATATATATATATATATATATATATATATATATATATATATATATATATATATATATATATAATCTTTTTTTTTTAATATTCTTATTTACTTTGTTTTGCAGGTTCATCCAATGTCCTCAAGAGAGCGAGAACGGCAGATGAAACTGCCCAAACCCAAAAGGAGGAAGATCTCCAGATAACAGAGAGAGAGAGGAGTGACCAGAACAGAATCCAGCCTCACAGAATCCAAACACACACTTGTGTGTTTCTCGCGCCGTCTCTCTCTCTCTCTCTCTCTCTCTTTCTCTCTTTCTCTTTTTCTCTCTCTCTCTCTCTCTCTCTGTGTTAAACTCAGACCTGGTGCTATGTCCTAGCAGATGGCTCATCAAGGCCCCGCCCTCACAAAGTGACTGACAGGTGCTGGATAAAGCCAATCAGAAATGGTGGCGATTTGACTACAACTCACTGAAGAACTATTTTTTTCTAGAATACAAAGAAAATATGGGGAAAAAAAGAAGAAAAAAAAATACTGCATTTAAGAGAATAGACAGTCCAAATATTTCTGATACATTTTCAATGTGTATATAGACAATACAGAAATTTCATGGTGAAATCTTGGGAAGAAATGTAAATATTGTACAATAATGCCATGTACAAGCAAACAATGCATACTTTATCTTCAGTTGTACAAAAAAAAAAAAAAAGAAATCAAAGCAGAAAACGTCTACCAATGTGCTGGTTTCTATTCAGTTCTCGGCCCATATGGCCACGTGTGAATAGGACGAAATAGAGTCAGTCGGACGATTTTATGTGCTTCTTTTGGAGTGTGTGTGTGTGTGTGTGTGTGTGTGTGTGTGTACGTGCGTGTGCCTATAACTGGCAGGAATGGAGATAACCTTAAACAATGTCATACACTCATGAGAGTGTAACAGAATAGCTGTTCACAGCTGTGTGTGTGTAGACGAGTGGACTTCACCAGCTGAACGGGACATGCGCCGTTGCAGGACTGACTAAAGTGTTTGGACCCCTGTAGTTTGGTCTTTGATCACTGAACACTACCAGACACATTTCTCATCCTGGCCGTATTCGTCTTTTATTTCTCTTGTGAGATTGGAAATATTCGTACCACAGGCTCTCGATCAAAAAAAACAAAAAAAAAACAGCCAATCGTATTGATGAACCACCGATTATAAATATCACATGACGTGTGCAAATGTGACCGTCATCGAGGTCTAAAGGTAGTTTTGCAGTTTATGGGGCCTTATTTTATTTTATTTTTTGGTTATAAATTATTTCTGTACAGTATTCTGTATTTATTTTAGCTGTTCAGTTGTTCTTGGCAATAATGCAACCCTGAGCGAACGCTCTGTAAAGCCTTACATGTGTATGTATAAAGCTTTTATATCTATATGTATCACTCTTACTCAAGAGTTACAGCCTTCATATTCAGTATTATTCCTCTAACAGATAACAGATACCTATATATATTTTTATTTTGCCCCGCGCAGTGTCATAGCTGCTTGTATATCGGTGTTACTGTTACTATTTTTCCATTGCAGCAGTGTGTAGAACAGTTTGATGAAACTCTGTCCAGATCTTCAAGAAGAGTTGGTTTTATTGATATATATATATACACACACACACACAGTGTTATTGTTTATCTGTGTAATACCATATCTGACCACCAGAGGTCAGAGGGGACGAGATAACGGAATAGAATGGGAGCGATGTGGACGTCGAGTGCGATTTGGGTACAAGTTTGACACTTGTAGTATGTAGATCGAGATCCGCTGGCACAGAAAGACACAGTTGACCTCAGATCAGACTGTGAAAGAGAGATGTAGAGAGAGCTGTAACACTACAGTCTTATTTGAAACACTAATGAGAAAATGGCCGTATTCCTCGTAAGTCGTGTGTATATATATACACAGACCTGATAAGTTAGAATCCCATGGCCGGGAGACCAGGAGAGCAAAATTGGCAGTGCTCTCTGGTCAGAAGGGATGATGTTACTCTTTCCACTGTCAATAAGAAAGAAATTGACCTGTCATAGCCATCTATGGGATTATGTATGCGGAAGATGGTAGATGGCTCTTTCTTCCTGTGGCGTAGCAGGTGCAGCAGTTTGAAACTATTTGCATGTCTTAGAGGGAAGGACGTGTTGGTCTTCACCCTCCCTGGTTGATAGCTGTCGTGTGTTAAGGGAGACCCAACTAGTGGGTGGGAATTGGCAAGAAAATATGGTAAAAAAATAAATAATGATGTCACCCAACAACATCCAACCAATGAGGTGTCTTTTGGGGTGTGGCTTTAGGAAGAGGTGACTGTACCTTTAAGATGATGTAAGAATATACCTCGTGCAGGAGGTTACAAAAAAGGAATCATTAAAAAAACTTTATACAAGTTCGCAATCTAACTATCACCCTGCTACGTGGAATTGGGACGGGTCAGATTATGATGTGTTGATCTATGGACTGGCAAAACAGTTCAGTATTTTGTGTGTTTTGTGTGTGAGAAATATACAGTTACACAGAGGGAGTGTTTTTCACATCCGGAATTTTCGATTCCCACCATTTTTGCCGTTATTGTTTTATCTTTATAGGAAATACACTACTACGAGTTCTGAGTGCAATATTACAGAATATGGATCTGAAAGCAGCCATGTTGTGTCGTCTGAATGTCCTGTACGTTTTCATCAACTTTCTCTTCGATGGCTGTTAGGCACAAACAGTCAAGAAGGCCCCGGTTTACTTAACTTTAACATGCTTTACTAATGGTTTCCCGTGCTGAAGTCTGCACTGTGCGTGTCCCAAGGTTCTGGTGAAGTCCACTCCGAGCACAGAACACAGCCCTGTCCCTTTCACTCACAGTGTCTCAAGGTCAAAACCAGTTTTGTGTTCAGATACTCACTGTTGTCCATGGCTTTCCGCTTATCTAGTTTGCTAACTTTCTTTTCCTGAGGTGGTTTTTTTTTTTTTTTCTTTCTTTCTTCGTCTCTCTGCTTGCTCTTTATCTGACTGGTATGACCAACCTTTACGTCGTCAGTATCGGAGGGGTTTTTTCCCCCTCTTGAACCAACATGTAACTAAGTATATATTTTCTCACTGATATATACTTTACAGCCTTTGACTTTGCAAAGTATGTTGTGCACTTGATTTTATTCGTTTCAGCTAGCTACGATGCTGAGGTTAGGGATAGTTTGTTGAAGTCCGTCATTTCTTATTGCTTTTTTTTTTTTTTTTTTTTTTTTTTTTGCTTTCGTTTGTTTGTTTTTTAGATTTTTATGGGTTGTCCTGAACAGCAGTTTTGTAAATATTGTGAACATTACAGGTCATACTGTGATGTAACATTGAAATAATGTTGCACCGATGTTTCAATTAAAAACTGATCACTCATACTTGAAATTCTTGTGTAAGCAATGTGGTTTGTTTGTTTTTGTTTTTGTCATGACTACTTTAAGAGGCTGCCAAATTGGGTGGGTCCCCCATTTTAAAAATGGCCATTTTCATATCATTAGATTAAACAAATATACAGAGCTTGTTGAAATAGACTACCCTAGTCAAAATAATATAATTGGGAAAGTTATAATACACTTTTTTTTATATATATCAGTATATCAGTGATGTACAGCAAATATAAAGACTATTATAATCCCATCATGCTTTACAGCTAGCATGCTTTTACAGCTGTAAAAAATAAAATAATAAATAAAGAAATCATATATACATTCACAAATTTGGAGGATCACTTTTGGTTGGAGATGTTTAACTATAAATGTCAACAGAAAAGTGAAATTTAGAATATATAATATACCTCTTTTTACATGATCCCTTGTATTTCAATAAAATCCTGCCATCTAGTGGTTCTAATAAGCCATAGACATGTAAGCTTATTCGTTTAATTATAG
This sequence comes from Cranoglanis bouderius, assembly GCA_023630585.1. NCBI lineage: Eukaryota > Metazoa > Chordata > Actinopteri > Siluriformes > Cranoglanididae > Cranoglanis > Cranoglanis bouderius. Next base: position 3,789,746 of record CM042560.1, on the reverse strand, counting down.
CAAAAGTCATCATCATCCATCAAACAATATACAAGAATTGCATGATATAAATATGCCTCTATTATACAAAACTGTTCCAATTTTTGGTGCAGACTGAGACCCAAGGTTTCCCAGTAGAACATTGCCCAGAACATCACACTGCCTCCGCCGATTTGCCTTCTTCCCATAGTGCATCTGTGTGTCTGTGTCAGAACACAATGCAATCCTTATTTTCTTATATTCCAATCACGTCTACACTTTAGAGAACCAACATTATATTGGGGGAAAGTACTATAGACAATTTGGCTCTTTGAGGCTTCATTGGATAACTAATGGTTGTACCTGGAACTCTATTGGATAAGGAAACACTGTTTATAGGGTTCTACATAGATGTTCCTTCAGAGGAACAACTAAAGAACCCTACAGTCTTCTGAAATTTAATATTCCAGCTCATCAGTCAGAGTCGCCTCTTTCGGCTCCCAAATGGTTTGCTGATGGATTATGAGACAGTGGGCCCCTGGGCATGGACACACACAAGGCCCCAAACACCCACAACTTCCAACTCCATTACAGGCAGGGCATGACGTTAGATGACAGTTTTTAAATGAAATAACGATTATATGCAAATAGAGCAAAAATTTAAGGACGCAACAAAGTCAGCACCATGTCAACAAAACGCGGCCTAAACACTCACTTTGAAGGTGTAATGATGGTTTCATTCCTGTGACATCTTCAAAGTTATTGTGTGGACTATTTCTTTAGGTTTTCAGTGAGACCTTTGGCCCTTTGACTCTGGTTAGTTAATAAGAGTGACTTTATGCCGAGGCTCTGGCTTTGGGGCCCTCTGACTCCTTGGGCTCCTGGGCCTGTGCCCATTAGGCTCATTCAGCAATCCATCCTTGCTAGTGATTGTCTTTGTATAAATATGAATTCCATCCATCCATTTTCCTTACTGCTTGTCCTACACAGGGTCGCGCGGAGCTCGGGGCACAAGGCAAGGGACACCCTGGACGGGTTGTCAACCCATCGCAGAGCACAATCCCACACATCATAGACAATTTGGAAATGCCAATCAGCCTACAGCCCATGTCTTTGGACTGGGGGAGGAAACCAGAGTACCTGGAGGAAACCCCCAAAGCACGGGGAGAACATGTAAACCCATTCCAACCCCCAACCCCAGAGGTGCAAGGCAAACGTGCTAACCACTAAACTACCGTGACCCCTAACTATGAATTAAATTATTTAATTAAATCTTACACTAACCTTCTAACGAATAAAATAACAATACAATGCAATAGACTGCACAGGTTTATGAAATCTATAAATAATTGTTTTTTTTTTGTTTTTTTTAAAAGGTGCAAGGTGCACCTTTGCACAGTAAGCATCCCTGCATTGTTATTGTACCTGCTGTGTCTGTGATTAATTAAGAAGTCTTATTTCGGTTTATCCTGAAAACTAATCAGCTCCTACAGTATATTACACTACATACAGTAAATCTTACATACACACACACACACACACGTCTGGGTTTTGTATTGGAGCATTTTGATTACATTACACAGCAAAAAGAAAATAAGAAGAAAAAACTGACTCATATATGAGAGTCGGCTCTCGAAGTTCACCTCAAAGAGCCGACTCAAAGAGCCGACTCGTTCGTGAGCGACTCATCACTATTAAAGTTCCCGCGTAGTTTAATTAATGGCACCTGCAGCCACAGCGCGCGCGCGCCACCTTCTTACTTCCTCAGTCCTGGTCCTCCATTTGTTTTCAGCATGTGTTTTGTTTTGTTTTTTTCCTGCCTCGACTCAAGACTTTTGTGATGATAAACACTTAGTAAAAAAATAGCGCAAATGAGCGTCGCGTGTTGATTTCTGGATATTTTTAACGCGCAGAAATGGAGCAGGAGTGCGGAGTCAGAGTGATGTGTCGGTTCAGACCTCTGAACGAGTCAGAAGTTAAGAGAGGAAACAAACACGTCATCAAATTTGAAGGCAGTGATACGGTGGTGCTCGGTGTAAGTCTTGTCTTGAGCTGTTCTCTGTTGTGGGATGTCACGTGACATTACATTGACGCGTGACTACAGTGATTTTCCTGTCAGAAAATGTTAGTATGGTTTATATTATTCACTGAATAGAAATGGCGCGAGTTTTGCTGTCATTCACCCTAAAACACTTCAAAGTGCTAAAACATATTAAGTCTCTCTGAGAGGAAACCTGCTAGTAAAGGTGAAAATATCATTCTCACCTGTTCAACCTTGTGTGTGTGTG
>CM042560.1:3712500-3785000 GCA_023630585.1 Cranoglanis bouderius | reverse complement strand
GCACTTGGACACTGCGCATAAACTCACAGGAAAACTCTGCCTGGTCGACCTGGCTGGCAGTGAGAAGGTGTGAATCAGTTTCTAGTTGACATAAAGACATTGAAGAGACTTTAGGTTTATTCGGATGTCATTCGTTTTACACAAACGGGAAGTAAAAGATTTTGTTGCTGCTTGGCATTGACATAGGATTTATTTAATTTGATAAAAAATCTTATTAACTTCAAGAGAGAGAAAAAATGGATTGACTTATTTATATTTGCTATAACATAAGTGATAACGGGAACAAACGTGTTTAGCAATATTAAATATAACTATGAACGGATAAAAGAACCACTTGTTCTTTAATAACTAAAAAAGTCTTTAGGAAAATTGCTGTTATATAAGAGAAATAAAACATTTCAGGACATTGTGTTATATGAAATGAATCAACTTCAGGGTGGTAACAGTAACTCCACTTTGTCAGGCTGCATCACACGAACCTGTTGTTGATTATTTCTCTATAATAGCATCTCCCCAAGTGCTTTATTCCTTACTTGTGTCACAGTATGTGACTGTAGTTTTCAAGAAATGACTTTATGCTCATATCACTACGTGTAATACATTACAGCCAGACTCGTAGAGAAAGAAACATTCTTGAAGCTCGCTCAACCATTTTTTTTATTACAGATTTCTGAGAGTTTAATACTGTATATCTGTGCATCAAATAAGGCTGTGACTATAAAATGAGCTGTGTGTGGACATCACTGTTTCTGCTGTCGTCCTGCAGGTCAGTAAGACGGGTGCCGCAGGCGCAGTGCTGGATGAAGCGAAAATGATCAACAAGTCTCTATCAGCTCTTGGCAATGTGATCTCTGCACTGGCAGAGGGGACTGTAAGAGATTTACACTCTCTGTAGTTTGTGTGTCTAGCAGATATTTCAACTCCAGTACAATGACTACCATTGCCAAATTAAAGGGGGGAAAAAAACAACATAAACCGTGTCAGTAATGTGTTGGGCCACCACCACATGTTCTTTTTCAAGATAAAGAATAGCTAAGAGTAAACCATCACTGATGCATAGCAAGCATGTTTTTATTTCTTACACTTTTCCTATGATTACAATAAATAACAGATGCACAGTTTCACCTGTTTCTGGCTCACATGCTGCACACAAGTAATATATTATATTATGTATTTACTGTTTGCAGTTTTAAAAAAAAAAAAAAAAAAAAAAAACCCTCCAAATCACATGTTTGATTTTATTTTGATCTAAAATTCACAAACCTTACAATCTGCAGACAAAAAAAAATCAACTTGTGGAAGCAGATCAAAAGTAGCACAGGAAAACAGCAGACCTGGCAACCCTGTCATCATGGACTGGCTATGTTTTACATCAGAAAAGATCTCATGATCAGGAAATGCATAAGGTCTCGTGTGTGTGTGTGTGTGTGTGTGTGTGTGTGTGTGTGTGTGTGTGTTGTAGAAAACCCACGTGCCGTACCGTGACAGTAAGACGACGCGCATCCTTCAGGATTCTCTGGGTGGAAACTGCAGGACCACCATCATCATCTGCTGCTCTCCATCTGACTTTAACGAGGCTGAGACGAGATCCACGCTCCTTTTTGGACAAAGGTGATGTGTAAATGCGTAAAGGTGCAAAAAAAAAAAAAAAACCAGCTATATTGAATCCATAAATACACAAAAAGAAAAAAAAAATACTGCATATAAACTTTGCTTAAATGTGACTGATTATACGAGAGCGAATACCTATCATTATATTGTGGAAGTCTAATACAGAGGAAAATGTGTGTGTTTGTGTGTGTGTGTGTGTGTGTGCGTGCGCGTTTTTCCCCAACAGAGCAAAGAGCATCAGAAACACGGTGTGTGTGAATTTGGAGCTGACAGCAGAGGAGTGGAAGAAGAAATATGACAAAGAGAAACAGAAAGGCAACAATATGAAAGAGCTCATAGAGAAACAACAGACAGAGCTCAATCAGTGGAGGACTGGTGAGAGAAAGAAACGGACACAATTGACATATTAGAGGAGAAAAGTTCTACATGAGGATCTAGAGAGTTTTATCAGGATTGTGTGTTCATTCCACTTGTTATATTGCCCTTCTTTTGTCATGTGTGTATCTTTGTGCCGTTACCTTCACGTCTAATGTCTTCAGGATGCTTGTGCCGATTTTGAGGCTGATTTGCTTCTCCATTGGTGTCCAAATTTTAGGCTAGGCTTTAAATCTCAAATTATCCTATCCCATGGCATCCCACAGATCTACCACTGGATAGGTTGTAGAAATAAGAAAGGCACCTGAATATGTATATGTGGTGTATCTCAGGTTTGTGTGTACCTGTGATGGAGCAATTGAGTGACAAAAAACAGGAAGAGCTTAGTGACCGCGCACCAATCATCAGTAACGGCTTGGCTTCTGAAATGCCGGCCATGGAGAACGGTCAGAACGAGGAGAACATCAACAACCTGTACAAACTACTGGATGATAAGGTGTGTGTGTATATGTGCCTGGGTGACTTCACAGCTGCATGGCAGTGTTAAATACACGCATGATGCATTAGACCTACATCTACTGATCATTTGAGCTATTAGAGTGAGTAAGTGGATTGTGTCTCTCTGTAGGATGAAGAGATTAACCTACAGACGCAGCTGGTGGAGAAACTGAGGCTACAGTTGGAAGTGCAGGAAGAGGTCAGGGACTATCAACTCCCTACAGTATACCGTGAACAAATCTATCACAGCGTACATCAGGGGTGTGAAACTCTGGAGAGCTGAAACCCTACAGAGATTTATTTACACACCAAATTTAGCCCACCATTCCTAATTCCTAACAGGGTTTTAAAATTTCAAGCTTGTTTAACCAATTAAAAAAAGGTGTTTTGACTGGCAACCTTTGACAGCCAGTGTCGGTTTCATAACATTGTCTAAGATTGTCTGGGGCAAGACTTAAGTGTCTCATGACTAAAACAAATAGCAGAAATGCTAATTGTGACTACTTTCTGTTTGTATCTGCAAAAGTTCTAAAGATTCCTGCCACAAGAAGGGCACTGTATAAATAAACATTTCTATTATTATTATTATTAGTTAGAGTTAGTGATGAAACAGGACTAATGCAAAGCTGTGTGGTGTTGTGGCTCTTCAGTATGAAGTTACTGTATATTCTGTGCCACTATATGAAGCTGTATCTACCATAACAAAATGAATGTAAAGCAAATACTAGTTAAAGTGTTTGTTCTGCTGTGTGTAGTTCTTGGCGTCGTCGCAGCGGGACTGCGCTCGTGTTCAGGAGGAGCTGTGTTCTCTGCAGAGAGACAACGAGGACATGAGGGGAGAGGTGAGGGAGGTGCTGTCTGCACTGGAGGAAGTCGCTCTTAACTATGACCAGAAGAGTCAGGAGGCCTCCAACTCAACACACACCAACCACACACTCAGCGAGCGGCTCGCCATGAAGAACGTGAGTACGCGGGCCACCCTATATACACGCCATACACATACTCACAGCCGGGGAGAATGTAAAACAAGGCTATATAGACATAAGTGTGTCTGTGTGTGTCTGTTAGGAGATGCTAGAGGCCATTCAGAGCGAGTTAGCTGAGGTGCAGGAACTCAACGCTGTTCAGAAGAGGAGGACAGTGGACATTCTTCATGTGCTGCTGAGAGATCTGAGTGACATGGGAACCACCATCTGTGTTCACGAAATCAAAATGGTACACACGCATCCGGTTTAGACATGCACAGACTATCCTGTTGAGTTCTGACCATTTCTCTCTCTCTCTCTCTCTCTCTCTCTCGCTCTCTCGCTGTCTGTGTTGTAGGTGTGTGAGGACGGTGTTTCTTTAGACGACGAGTTCTCAGTGGTCCGACTTTTCCTCACAAAGCTCAAGTCTGAATTGAAAAGCCTCATCAATCGCACCAAACAGTTAGAGGCCACCCATGAGCACACTTCGTCCAAGATCCTGGCCAATGAGAGAGAGCTAGCGTCCTGTCACTTAATCATCTCCCAGGTGACGTGGCGGACGTTTCATTCTCAAGCTTTGAGTTCTGTCTGAAAACCGTCTGATTTCCTCACTGCTTATGTGAGGAGATCAGATAAGTTCTAAACGAAAACGGTTTGCTTTAAATAAAAACTGCTTCCCTTCTTGTTGCCATGACGACAGTACCAGGTGAAGATCAAGTCTTTGACTGAGTCTGTGCAGAAAGCTGAGGAGACGAGGAGAGCGCTGGAGATCTCTCAGCGCACGCTTGCCGGAGAGTTAACCAAACTTCACCCACATGGTAACTCTGAACAAGGAGGTGGTTATGGTGTAAATAAACGAATGTGGCTGCCTTCGAGGGTGTTGTGGAAAATAATGAATGATATCATGTGTGATGAGAATTACTGGTACCACCTTGAACTTGATTATTTTCAAATAACTGCATGTCCTGAAGCATTTTATTCCTCTTATACCACAACAAAATTTAAACAAATTTGATACTGACATAGTCATTTTTTATCCATTTGTGGATATGTTTAATGATGTGGAACATCTGTGAAACAAGTTCCTGTTATCACTTATATTATAGCAGTTATAAACAGACGTTCCCTCACCAGACTCTGTTTTTCTCAGTCTCTTAATAAGACAAAAAATGCAGCTTATAACATTACTGATAAACTATAAATTCCTTTGTCCTGAAGACTTTTCCAGTGGCTGAAATGAATTCTTAAATATTGAGCTATTTCTGTAGTATTTCTACAGTTGGAGCGAGTATGGAAAGAGAAGTAAAAGTAAAGCGGTGTCATAATGAATACGATGTTTTCTCTTTGCAGAAAGCAACCAGGATTTGTGTGAACTTGAGAAGCAGAAAGAGCTCCTGAGGATAAACCAATCGCAGCAAAGCCAGGTATTATATACATGTCTGCACAAAAAGACAAGAAACATCTGGTCCAGAATTAATCGGGCTCTTCTCAATTACTTCTATGAATTATGCTATAAGTGTTCATTTGAGTAAAAAGTCTCTGAGTAGGATGTAGGAGTTCTTCGTTTTTCAAACTATATGGACTTATTTTAGACGAGGAGAAGCGATTGTGCTAAAGTCAGAGGTGTTAACATCTACGGTTTAGCCGTAACACTTACCATTTTTGATCCCATCCCTTGCTACAGCGATAAAGGAGATTCCTGAAAACTACACTTTTCTTCACAGCTGAACTGAGACCAAACGTGAATAAAATTCACGTGGCGTAAAAAGCCAATTCACTGATGGGGGGGATATCATTGTACTATGATAGTGGTTACTTTCACTTTATCTTAATCTTGTGAGCTAATAGAAAACAAGTATGTAAAAATATAGAGAATCTGCTAATTAAGTAGTGGACACATTTTTCGCCTTGTTGTTTTCTTATTGTTGAAAACATTGGAAAAAATAAATAAATAAATAAATAACCACCTTGCTCAGTGGTATATGCTAGGGTCATTCTGGTCATTTTTGGTGTTTTCTCTCTGCCTGCTAGGATTTCTTTTTTTTTTTTTTTTTTTTTAGCAATGTTGTCACCTCTGTAATGTTCTCTGCTTAGCTCAACCCGAGAATGGTATTAATTTGCATAAATATTACATGATTAATTTCTTACTTGTCTCCACCCACAGTGCATAAAACCATGTCCTGTTCCTAGCTGAGTGGTCGAGTAACCCACGCTATTATTTATGCTGAATGCAGCCATTTTGTTATTTCCTAACTCGCTATGATGCCTCTCACGTTATGAACTCTTATGTACTTTTAGGAATCTTGATGAACTCCTTTTACATGTACGTGTAGGAAAAGAACCAAAATTGCATCTGGCACAGAATTTTTTTTTGAGTGATTTTTCTACTCTGAAAAGCTCGAAGTTGAACTTGAAGATTAAAAACCAGAGATCTGTGTGTGTTTTGTAGAGCGCTCTGGATGAGGGTCACAGAGAGACTCAGTCGAAGATGTTGGTTCAACTGCGCGAGGAGTTCAGCAACAAACAGAGGATGCTGGACGAACTGAAGGAGTAAAAGAGCACACACACACACACACACCTTCTTGAAATGCTCATAAAAATGTTTCATTATTAAATATCTTTGTTTTCTTCTCAGGTTTAATGAGAATTTGGTGCTGGAGCAGAAAAGGCTTCAGTGTGAATATGAAACCCTGAGGATGCGAGAACAGGAGAAAGAAATCAAACTACAGAAACTAATGTAGGCCTCATTGTATAAAACGACACACTCGTACAGAGGTACACACACACACACACGCATGCTACAAATGAGCAAATCATGATGCAACACTGTTTTGTACACAGCGTGTCTAATGAGAAAACCGAGCACACCGGTGATGAGCTGAGAGACTTTGAAGAGACACTGGTGAGTTTAAAAGGTTTTTCTCTAATACTCCTGGGCAAAATAAAATGGGCCAAGCCCAAAATAGCAATAATATTAAGCTTTTAATGGTCTTAACAACAAATAATTGGTCAGGAAATTAGCAAGAATTAAACAAATGCATTCCTGAGCCACCATTTGCTCGTTTACTTTTGAAGCAGTGAATTGTTTGGGGGGGGGGAAAAGCTAGAAACAGGGAAATTCACTTATGTAGTCTTCTTAAGACGAACTTTTTAAGGGAAAAAAAAACATCCCAGAGGATATTTTTGGAAAATTTTGTACACCCAGACATGTTAGTTTGACTTTTACATCAAACAATTTAATTATCATGATTCTACCTTTGCATAGAAGACTATATAAGTGAATTTCCTGTCCCCAAACAGTTCACTGCAGCAAAAGTAAACAAGCAACTGGTGGCACAGGAGGTCTCAGGAGTGCATTTGTTTAATTCTTGCTAATTTTCTGACCAATGATTTGTTGTTAAGACCATTAAAAGTTTAATATTTGCCATTGTTTTGCCAACAAGTAGTGTGTTGGAGATTCACTCTTCTAGAGCAGTGTATTTTCCAATTCGTCATCCTGGAAATGTCCTGTACTGTACATTAACGTGTTCCCAGTTCTTCAATGATGCAAGCTGGCAATACATTAAAATTTAAAGTATGTGTAATTTTGGCGCTGAACTCTATACTGAAGGTGTAAGATTAATATCCAAGTTCAGGGACAGTGTCTCAGAAATCCTAAACTCTGTATCTGTGTGTTCTGTTTCAGGCCCAACAGCTCCAGTCTTTACATAATTTGCGGAAGATGTTTGTGCAGGATCTGACCACACGTGTGAAAAAGGTACCTCGTGATTATTATCTTGTGTATAAAACTGGTCAAGCTGGTAGACTGTCTTTGCCTGCTCTTGTTTTGGTAGCTGGTCAGACCAAGCTGGATTTCTCAGTAGGAACATTAGCCTTGTAGTTACAATGCAAAATTAAGTTTTGGCCTATTGACTACATTTACAGTAAGTGGGGAAGCCATTACTTTCACATGGTACCTCTGGTTGATACTTGGTAGGAAACCATGCCATTTACTATAGACCTGCTAAACAGTAAGATTCTCGCACTACAGTATGGCCTTGTGGTAGCACTTCTTCCATTTTTAACATAATGTTGGTGATTTTGGTGACTTGCAGAGCACTGACTGTGAGGATGGAGGAAGCCACGTGTTACATAAACATAAGATCTCCTTCCTGGAGAACAATCTAGAACAGCTTACCAAAGTCCATGAACAGGTAAACGTACAAGTCTTAACAAGCAGACACATGAGCTCAAAGTCTGTTGTACAGTTGTATATGCACACGACTATTTCAGAAACAACAGTGTTTTTGTTTTTCATCATGTTCTCACACTCGAACAGTCGTGATTATTTGCACTAATCACTTTGTGTGAAACGTTATGAGGGTTAGGGTTTTTTATGGGTTTCGTACTATTTCTTAGAACTCAATTTGTATGAAATCAAATAAAATCCAACCACACCGTCCTTTTTGTTTGTTACATTTTTCATACAGACCTTTTTTTATGGATGAAGAGCAAATGAGACTAATACAATCCTTGTGCAGATGATTTGGTGGTATCTATACCAAAAAACTAAACTAATTCAATCATGGATTTGATTGAATGTTTATAATTGAATGTAATAATAGTTAATGAATAGATATTAAATGCTCCAAAACAATAAAAGGTCCAAAACAATAGAAAAACCATTCGAGTCTTATGACTTGAATGCTGTGTAATATTTCAGTACTTGGGAGGTCTAAATTAAAATGTAAACAGTAAACAAACCATGGTTTTAATAGAAATGTTATTAAGTAAGAGTGCAAGTATGCACAAGTAAAGTATAAATCCGGGGTTCTCACGTTTTTGGAAGCCAGGAACCCTCTTAACTGTAAAGAAAACCATTTCACGGACTCCCTCAGTACAGATTTATCTTATGAACATAATCCTATTCATAACTATTCAAATATTACGCTGCAAAAAGTGAAAATATCGTAAATATAGTCGATTAGTTTTAATGTTTCACTTTATAAGATTACCATAAACCGAATAAAGATTATTAAAAATTACTATTACTAATTCAAAGCTTTATTTTTTTCTTATTCTTTTGGAGGAATTTAGTTTCTTTCTATAAATGCTTGAAATTAGCTAAATTATCTGCCAATAGAACAAGAATATTTCAAACTAGTAACAAATACCTAGAAATAGGTTAAATGATCATATATTTGGTTTATTATAATCTTATAATAGGAAATACTATGTAGATAAATGCAGGCACATTATTTAAACATGTACAATAATATTTGAGTTCTGAATTTTCCACTCACAGAACACATTTGTATTAAAATAATCATTTAACAAAGTAATTTATCCAAGTGCTTTTCAGTCTGGATCTGCATATATATATATATATATATATATAATGTATATATATATATATATATATATATATATATATATATATATATATATATATATATATATATATATATATATATATATATATATATATATGTATATATATATATATATATATATATGTATATATATATATATATATATATATATAATGTATATATGTATGTGTGTATGTATGTGTGTTGAAGTTTCCTGCTGCAAGGTCTCTTTTTAAACAATGTCATCCTCCCTCTCCCGGCAGCTGTTACGAGAAAACGCAGACCTGCGCTGTGAGCTGCCCAAACTGGAAAAGCGCCTGCGTGCAATGATGGAGCGGGTGAAGGCTCTCGAGTGCACACTCAAACAGGCCAAACAGAGCGCATCACAAGAGCGCAGACTCTACCAGCAGGAGGTGGACCGCATCAAAGACGCAATACGAGCCAAGAACGTGGCCTGCTGCGGACACTCTGCTCTTATCGGTGAGCCACATGTTTGTGCAGATACACACAGAGACCTGTGTGAATGTTCTGAATCCACTTTCAGAATCTTTGCATGTGCATGATTTTTTTCATTTATAATTATTGGCATGAAAAGGAAATATATAAAATGAATAACGCATGCAGTCACTGGTATTTGCAAAATTTAATACATTTGCAAAAGTAAATATTTTTTTTCTCAAGTAATTTTGTTCTGCAACAACAATGTAGTCTCACGCTGCCTACATTTTACATGCACAGCAAATTCCTTTTAAGGTCCGTATTCGGGTTGCAGCCATATTCTGAATATGATGTTTATATGCGTACAGGCATCAGAATATTCCTGTACACATGGTTGTTGTAAGTACGCCTGAGTTGCCATTCCTAAATACCTAGCCTTTATCTGTTAGCACCCACAATTCCTTGCGGACTGAACATGCATATATATCTCCTTTCAGTGGATTTTCTGAATAAGGTGTTTACATGCAACAAATCTCCGATTAAAACGGGCATATTCTAGGGATGGGAATCAGAATTTGGGGAATCAGAACAATGTATTAATCTGAATCGGATTGCGGCATTTACGATGAGTCCGTACTAATTGGAATATTGCCAAATTTCGATTAATATCGGAATATTGATGTACACGTAAACATAGCTAATGATGGTGAAGCCTTCCCTGGGAAGAAAAATGGGTCTCAGTTTGTTCTCTTGAAGGGAACCAACTATCTCAAAACTCTAAATACATTCTGCCAGTGCTTGTTTGTATTTTAAAATATAAAGTGCACAGACATACTGTATATTTGTGTCTGTGGTTATGGTTACGTTTTGTTCTTGAACTTAAGGTCTTAAACATAATGTCCTATTAAGTCTTTTGACACATGACAAGTTGCATTTATTATCATTTATTGAGGAAAAAATGAGGCTAGTGAGGGAATGTAACTATAAATGAATAAAAAGTGTGTGTGTGTGTGTTGCAGCTAAGCCTATTCGTGCTGGCCACCATCATGCCTTCTCTGTAACTGCTGGGAGAGGAGGACCAATCGTCTATAGCTATCACCATTTTTAATCTTCATTGCCTGTGTCTGTCTGTCTGTCTGTCTGTCCAACTGACTGTATTCACTGAGGACTTGTGGTAAATTAAGGGACTTGATTTGGAGATTTCTTCCTGTGGTTTTGGCCGTTTCTTCACAGCACTGTCTCAAATTAAATTAAATATTTTCTTTCAGGTGTGTGTTGTCTTTTATTAGAAATTTTGATCTGGCTACAGAAGCAGGGGAATCATAGCCTTTGATATGGTGAGGTTATCTCTAAGATGTTTATTTAGCATTTTTGGAAGGAGTCTCCAGTGTCGGTGTTGCAGTCAAAGTTAAGGCTGTTTCCACCCAGTTTTCCTGCAACAGCACGTCACTGAGGTTTTTATTCCTTACTTACTGAAGGACCCAGGAAAACTATTACAATTTTTTATCACAGGTAAATTAAAAGAATCTTTTATAGAGTCATGTAATGTCTGACTTTTTAAGCTGAATTTTATTGAATGTTTGATTAATACCTGTATTCACTATGAAATAAACTCAAATACAAACAAACAAACTTACTGAATGGAAAATTCCAGAATGTTCCATAACAGCAGTCCTTTCACGATCACACTATGGGTTTGATCTAAGAAATCTAATAATCTAGAGCAATTTTATCCAAATAAAGTTATATAAAAAGGTATCCTATAACCTTACCTCAGCATAACCCAAATATTTCAACTCTGAATCGGTGTAAATCCTCTCAAAACATGATAACCCTTGGTGTTTGTATATTCTGTTTTCAAAATCGGTTTGCAATGATTGTATTTGATGGCGAAGTCTTTCTTTCTGACTGCAAATTAAGGGCCATCAGAATTAGACTGACAGAAGTGTGGGATTGCTTTAGTGTGGATACGGGAGGAAAATAACCTTTCTATAATGGTGCAGGCTGTGCTGTGGTTGTTCTTGTGTATGATGGTGCTTGTGTGTTACATTGTGCACTTCTCAGGCTGATGTGCTGTGTGATTTTTATTTATTTTCCCAGGCTGACTGCCTTAGTGATGCTTCACCTCTCTGACTGTTCTGAATGTGTGTGAGAGCCCTGGACCCTCTCCATCAGCATTGTCAGCTCTTTACACACTAAACAATATGGCTTTAAAGTGTTACTGCTCAAGTTCTAATGACATTGTGTAAACATTTCTTGATGCGTCTTGACAACTCTATTCAGATTCAGATATGGACGCTGCTGCAGAGTGAGTAGTTTTATGGAAACTCTTTAAAATGTGTGTCCCGTCCAAACTAGTTCTGACCCCTGTGGCTTTCCAAACTCTATATCAAGGCTGTTTTGTTTCTTTTTGCAATGTCTTCTGTGTGTTATGCGTTTTTCTGGTTTTGTCCTGTGCCTGTTTACTTAGGGCCTCTGTTTACGTAAAGTAGGTGAAGAATATGGCCGCGAGTGAAGCAGACGCAAGTCGTGTGTGTGTGTGTGTGTGTGTGTGTGTATTTCCAAAGCTCCCTGTGAATGACTTCAAAAATGTATATTTCTTACTCTTAACTGAGTTTTTCCATTTCATTTCTACTGGCCTATATTTATTTTAATGACTGGTGTCTATTTTATTTATTTATTAATTATGTTATGTTATTTATCCAGTTACTCACTTATGTAACCCAGGCACTGTCTAAGAGTTCCCAATCAGGGGATGACATTATCATGCACTAGCTTACTAGTCTATGAGTTTGCCCTTTTTCACTCTTTTTGTCTTTTGTTGCATTTAAGGAACTGGCATGAGTGATAGAATGTACACCGTAATAAGTTCTGAGCATAATGACCATAAAAGAAATTAATACCTGCGATAAACACCTGCAAGCTACAACTGTGTGATTTCCAGACATGCTGGTGTGTACAGTCCAGGGTTTGCTCCTTAGATGTACCTGTGGAGAAAAGTCTTGTATCAATTACAGGATAATTCGGCATGTAACAGCAAGCTGCTTCTGTATTAATTTGAGTCTGCAATAAAACAGTAGCCTGTGTGACTCACTTTAATTACTTCACTCCATGGATTAGTGTTTTTAATCCGAGTCACGGCACCACCTACAACCTGCTCTCTGTGGTTCAGGAGTTTAGAAGTATTTAAGCATCTATTACCTGCAGACGTACAGAAAGTCTCAAGAACTTAATTATTCTTGTATTATCCTCAGGTTCTTATTCATCCGGACATGATTAAGTATTCAGGTAACTTCTTTGTGAGTGAGATGGAGTGTCCGTGTGTAAATGATCTGATAATAGGGAAACTCTGACTCTACAGGAATCTCTCAGTAATCAGATTTAATACTGCACTGTTAAACCTTGCAGTATGTTATAAAGTTACTAACTGTATACTTGCCAGTAAATCTGCAGGATCTGACCAAATGTTCCACAGGTAGGCTCACAGCAGTGGTTCTGTGAATCCTGACAATATTTTCTCACTTGGAATTGAACACGAGTCTGACAGGCAGAAACACTGTGTAGATCAGTATGCTGAGAACTTCTGATATACAAGGCTTCTGATCTCTGAAAGGTCCTGTGCTGTCAGTCTTTAAGCCTACGCTAAATCACTCGTGATATTCTACGGTAACCAGACACTGCAGTCACATTCCTCAGTGCTGATTTATCAAAAAAAAAAAAAAATCCACTTCAACAACAGAATCAGGCAACAGAGTGTAATCCTTTAGAGCAGGGTTCATATAATACAGCCCTGGAGACCCGCTGCCCTGCACAGGTCCAATAAAAGTAATAAGGCAGTCAAGATGTGTACAGTTACTCAGCTTTTCACTCTGCAAGGTGTAAACAAAGTAAATGTACCCATAAAGGTACAAGTCATCCTTAGGATGTATGTTAAACTAATTTTAAAGGTGCATTATTCACTTTTCTAAGTGAAAGATACATACCAAGGATACAGAAGACCTCTTTCTGTGGGTACAACGCCAGTGACCTTAGTGTCCTAAACTATACGGGTTAGTATTATTGTTATTTTCCATTCTGTAAAATGTCTTCACAGTACAGATACACTGATAATATAGATCATGTTGGTAATTGCACTCTTCTACAGTTCTAACCATTCAATATAATTAACATAAAATACTTACAGAGAAAATACATTAAATAGGTTCCAACAATTACATTTTTCTAATAATTAAAGAATGACGTGCCATACTTTTTTTTTATCAGTTTATAGTTACACTTAATTCTGTGGAAACTCTGGAAAACAAGTTGGTTCCTGTTATCACTTATGTTATAGCAGCATTCCTTCACCAACCTCTCTTTTTTTTCCATCTCTCTTAAAGTTAATAAAACAAAAATAAAACGCAGCTTGTCACAGTTATAGCTTTACATCTGACTGTTACAAAGTGCAGACACTGGAGACTCCTTCCAAAAGCCTATACGGTTTTCTGTTCAATAATGATGTTATTTTTATCCATTTACTATTTGAATTAAATTATGTGGAGCCCCAGCCATAGAAGTCCCTGTATAAGTTGTTACTAGTTATTAGTTACTACTAGTACGTTATTAGAATGAGTGCATTAATATAAAGCTGGGATTTTTCTTACAGCTGGCACTACTGTCAGGGCTTCTGTTATAGAAAATTAATCATCACCATCTGACCAATCTGAATCAAAAATTCAAGTGTTGTATAAAATATAATAAACATAATAACAATGAAATGATGGCAACTGCTAAATGTTTTGGTATATTAGGATATATTACAGTAAATGTATTAGAATAAATAAATAAATGCATATATCTCAGAATGCACACTTTGCTAGGGGTGTGGGGGTGTGTGGGTGGGTGGCCAGATTAATTCAGCTTGTGTGTGTGTGTGTGTGTGTGTGTGTGTGTGTGTGTGTGTCTGCATTTGGTGTCGAATCCAAGCGTCACAAAGAGTCACTGTGCAACTACATGTGCGCCTGTGTGTGTTTTAATAGATGAAAGCAGGCCGTTCTCGGAAATTTAAGATCTAATCAGATCCCCGCTATGATTTAGAAACTATTCAGGGAAAGATATCAGGGGAAAACAGACAAGTGTTCACTCAATAGCCCTATCCAGATATGGAAACCTCTGAGGGTGAGTGTGGAATGATTTAGTGTGTACTGAATGCAGCAGACTAAGAAGAATGCAGATCAAAACTGAAATTCAGGAGGAATGTTATGCTTGAAAACATTTTTTCAGACTTCAGTTAAAACTGAGGTTACAGTACTGTATAAGTACAGGACAAAACACACAGCATGTGTCAGTTTAAATACTGTAATAACCTCCTTCACCACTGCATTCTCTTTCTTTGGTTGCATAACACTCATTTAGTGCTTGTCTTTAGCCTCAGAGGGAGATTTATTTGTCTTCTGAAGATACAGGGCTGTTTTATTTTATACAGGACACGCCCTTCATCTGTTGTGATGTAGAAGTGGAAGATCTGTGTGGTCCACCAGACAGTCCTATCTTTGAAGCTTTTTTCAACAGGCCTTTATTGTACACGAATCTGACACTAATTAAAAGGTTCAACTTGAAACTTGAATTTATGTCACTCATGTCTCTGGTAATAAGTCTCTTCTAGGTAGTGCCACTGTTTTAAATTCTCTACTATTATTACTATTATACTATTATATTTTAGCTAGCTAGCTAACCTGAGAGGATTTTATATCATATTTATACATCTTCATAATCTTCACTACTAATGACTAGCGGTTAACATAAATTGACTTGATAGGATTTTTGAAGAAGAAAAAAAAAAAAAAACATTTAAGTATAACCATAAAGCTGCGTTTTGAAGGTTTGAAGGGTGATGTAGACTTTCCAAGAGTCATGTGTCGTACGCGAAAGAGTCGGCTCTTTGAGTCGGTTCTTTTACTCAGGTCTTTTTTTTTTTTTGGTGAACAAGACGTTTTTGTTGTTTTTTTTTTGTTTTTTTTTTGGCTTCATATTGTGACAAATGGAATTTGTAATAATTTCAGCCATAAGGAACAACACCACTGGTCAAAATATCGCAAACTTGAAAATGAGACGTTTGGAAGCTGAAAGAGTCGGCTCTTGTTCGTGAGTCGAGTCAAAAGATCTGACTCGCTGAAAAGAGTCGGAAATCCCATAACTAGTTCACACGTGCGCTTAGAGACACGCCCATCCTACTGATCAACCAATCACATGACACGCCCACTGAATCATCTCGTACCCACTTCTAAGCCTCTCTTCACACCGGCGCTTGAAGATGAAGACGGAGTTAGTAGGCGTTTAAAACGTGAACGACGTTTAGAATACAAGTTTAGGGTTTCTTTTTTCTTTTCTCGGTGCATCACGTTCATTGACGAAACGTTACCGGTGAGTCCGAGTGAAATGGTTCCTCTTTGAGCGTAGTTCAAACTGTTAATGAGATCGAATATTTTCTCTTTTTGTGTATTTGTGGTTTATCGTTTCTGGTTTGACGCGGCGCACGCGCTCAGCGTGGAGCAACAGGTGCGCGTCCGCGTGGAAACCCAGAGATGGCGCGTGCGTTAATCAGAGCAGCTACACCTGTCTGTCTGTCTGTCTGTGAGTGAGAGAGAGGGAGAGAGAGAGAGACTCCGAGACTCCTGTCTGTCCAGCTACTTTATTTTGTTCGGTTTTGGTTTTCTTGTATTCTACAAAAAGACAAAATTACCAAAATATTGTGTGTGAATAGGACGTGAGATCATGAGCTGAGGATTTATCCACTGAAGTATTTGTTTTAACGCTTTTACAGATTTTTACCCAGTATACAATATATACAATGTATTGAATAAGGAGTAAAGCAGTCAGGGGTGTGCTGTTATAGGAAAATAATCAGTGACTGGGTGGTGTGAGTTCAGTGGAGTTACTGTTAACACCTCAAAGTGTTTTATTCCTCTTACACCACTGCAGTTTACCAACGATTACAATTTCTATGCCTAATTTTTTTTTTTAGGTTGTCCATGTCCATTCAGGATCATCTTTAGAGTGATATCTCAAGAACGAGTGGTTGAATTTTTGTGGGTTTGATATGGGATTATAACTGTAACAAGCAGATGAACTGAGTGCATTTTGGAATTGATCCAATCAAGGTCACCGCAAGGTCCGATGTCTGAAGTAGTTTTTCTTCAATAGCTTCCTTCCTGTTGAAAATATTTCAGACATAGAAATTAGTAACAAGAACGACTAGACTTGTTGGCAGCAGAGGAATCCCTGTTCTGTTAGTTTATTTATTAATGAATAATAACGTCATACTTTTCATCCATTTATAGTTTCATTTAATGTTGTGGAACGTCCACAAAACAAATCCGTTCCTGTTATCGGTTCCATTGTAGCAGCTATAAAGAGTCGTTTTCTCACCAGCCTCTTGTTGATATAAATACAGTTTGTTTTACTCAGAAACCGCAAAAGTGTCTAGAACTGTTACAGCTACTGTCAGAGCTGCTGTTATAGAAAAGTACTCAACACGTTCTGACCAATCAGAATCAAGAATTTAACAGCACTGTAATATAAATAATAACTATGTATTGTTGTATAGGTAAATCGTTGGACATACAATTGCAATTCCCATTGCAAATCAGGGTTATTGTCAAAATTGACAGACTTTCAGCTGTTTGCAATGAACAAATCAAACTTCAGTGGCTTATTTATATGGTTTTGAGCCGACCTTTCTTGTGCTTTTGGGTCAGTTGTGGTGTACGTCTTGGAGTTCTGGCACGGAAACCTTCTGCGTTTAGTACGCGCCATACTGAGCTCACTGAAACCTCAGTGCCTGTTGCCACCAAGTCTTGCTGCAGGTCTTTTGCAGTCACTCGAGGGTTTTTCACAACCTGCCTTCTCAGAAATCTGGTTGCAGCCGTTGATAGCTTCCTTTTTTCTGCCCCGTCCAGGTATTTCATGTATTTTCTGCCCCGAGCCAGTTCAGGTATTTCATGTGTTCCAGCTCAAACACACCTGGTGCAACTAATGAAGCCCTTGATTAGTTGCATAACGTATGCTTGAGACAACACCTGTTTTGCATATTTGTGCTGTTGTGAGGGATTCTATTCAGGGGGTTGAATAATTTTGAAACTGGAGAAGTCATTATAAGTTGCATTTCCAGTTGAATTTGGGGAAACCACTTGAAGCATTCGTTGTGTTGAACTATTTCAATTTTTGAAATTATTTTTTGTTTGATTTGTTCATTGCAAACAGCTGAAAGTCTGTAAATTTTTACAGTAAACCTGATTTGCAGTGGGGGTTGAATAATTTTGATTGCAACTGTAAATGACGGTGCTCTCGTTAGAGCTCAGATATGAGTCTCAGTTACCCGTATCATCACACTTCAGACACACACACACACACACACACACACACTCACTCCGGATGAGTGTCTGATGGAATGACGGATGTGTGCTGAGTGTGTGTGTGAGAGAGAGATGGGGAGAGATGGAGTGTTAGGAGTGTGTGTGATTGAACTTGTGACCATCTGAACATCTAAACTCCTATTGAATATTGATATGGAAATTCCTCACTGCAGTGCACAGAATATGAAGGCAGTACAATTTCTAAACTGAATTTAAAGGAAGCAACAGTAGATTTTTTTCAACCTATTCTTCTGAACTGTGTGTGTGTGTGTGTGTGTGTGTGTGTGTGTGTGTGTGTGTGTGTGTGTGTGTGAGAGTGAGAGAGAGAGATTACCATGGGGAAGAATAAAAGAACAGAAATTCTGTTTATTTAAGCAGGTTATTATATTACTAAGTCACCCTCTCGTGTCTGTCAAAGCAGTAATCTCTAAAAGGACAAATAATACTAAAATAGATATTATTTCACATCTATTTTGCGTAAATGTTAAAGACTGCCCCACCATCTCTGCCCCTTAATGTTAATTTTGATTCATATGGTTTTTTCTGACTTTATGTGGGGAAAAAAAGATGCAAATTTGCCCGTTTCTTCAATGAAATAGATCAATTTCAAAATACCAATGTCCTGGTTACAAAAGCAAAATTTGAGGAGAATAATAGCCATTTTCTCTACTTTTGTGGTACAAGCATTTAGGAAATAACACGTAATATACCCAGGAACAAAAAAATAATAATAATAATAAAAATTTGTTACATCATGTTATCAGTTTTTAATATAGATCGCATGTTACCACCTCTTTTCCGATACGGATATTAAAACTGAAACTTTGAGTATCAGCCAATATCGATACTCATCTGATATTTATGCTTTAAACTACTAAGCTTTAAAATTGTTTTTTAAATGAAGCACTTAAAAAACACAGGATGAAAAAAACAGCTAAAAACACGACAAGAATCACTTACATTGCAATCCTAACAACAACAACAACAACAACAAAAAATACAATCAAATCCTTCTGTATGCAAACGTTTGCATTACATTAACATTGCATTAACAAAAACACCCAATTCTAGTCATTTCTATTTGATTGCAGGATCGGATCAAGTTCATTCTTTTTTCCGATATCCAATTTTGGAATCCAATTCCAAAATAGGTTGGAAAAACACTGGAGTATTCCTTTAAGGTTTGCTAGACATGATTAAGAAGATGCATACAGCACACAAGATGATATTTAAAGGCTGGGGATTTAGTCTTCCAGTTTTCCTGCTGTGAGAGAATCACACTGTGAGTGAAAGCAGAACCATTAGAGATTCCCCTTTCACAATGAGCTCATACTGAGTCCATCTGCTGCCCCACACACACACACACACACACACACACACACACACACACACACACACACACACACACACACACACACACACACACACACACACACACACACACACACACACACACACACACACACACACACACACACACACACACACACACACACACACACACCTTCTAATGGATAGACGGCTTAGATTGTCTCTTAGAGTTTGCATGTAGACAGTGAAGGAAAGTGATTTTTTTTTTAAACATGTTTAATCACTTAAACTAGTGAATTATTGGTTTAAATGCTGTAATATTTTTTAGCTTCATCTCACAAGTCCAATGTGAAATATCTAGCGAAAAATCCAGTTTATTAAAAGGTGTGCGTCACAGCACTGAGCCGTCTCATTCAAACACATTTCACCTGCAGTATAACAATTAAGCCCTGATTTACTAAAGGTTTCTCTCTCAGGTTATGAACCGTTGACTCATGGAGGCAGTGCTGAGAAACTCTGCAAACATCCAATCATGGAAGTCTGCCTCAAACTGACCGGGCTTCTTCTAGGCACGCTGCTTTCCGATTGGCTGACAGCCGTCCTGTCCCGGGATTTTACTCTGGCAGACATCATTCAGCTCCATCTGTCAGGTGCCAGGAAACAATAAGAATTGTCAGAGGGGGAAAAGAATAGTTTTGAATTTCAAATTTACTGTGCAACCCATATTAGAGTGGTTTTATAATATTTATGGAGAGGTGGAGAAACACAAACTTCATCTAGATGACTGGAGTGCAAATGAGAAATGGATGAAATATAACAGTGACTAAAACAATCAGACCTTTTGGTTTCTTAACCTCCGGTCAAATATAATGTGATAATCTCAGTAAAAGAAATCAGATCACGAAGTTAATTTTGCATTTTCTGTTCACCCAAACTCATTTGAGAAATCTTGTTTTTTTGTTGTTGTTGTTGTTTTTTGCTTTTATTAACATTTAAATGGGTTCTTTTGAGGGTTACAGGTTCAATGTTTACAGAGGCATGTTTGCAGTGGGTTTTAATTTTATCTCGCAAGTTCAAAGTGAAATATCTACCAAAGAATCCAGTTTCAGTCTCATTGAAACACATTTCAGTGCAGTTTAAGTTTATAAAAATATTTTTTTTAAAGTGTATTTTATGCTGTACTTGATACACTTACAGTATGTGTATGTTGCATAACAGTTTACATGCAATTTATTAGATTTCCAGACCTATAGCTGGTGTAAGCATGTTTCTCCCTTTAAGTAATTAATTATATTCAGAGAATTAAAAATTTTTAAATATAGGAATGCTGTGTTTTATTGAAAAAGCTCATAATAATAATAATAATAATAATAATAATAATAATAATAATTTGTTACATTTATATAGCACTTTTCTAGACACTCAAAGCTTTACATAGTATATCGGGGGGTGGATCACCTCAAACACCACCAGTGTGTAGCATCCACCTGGATGATGCGACGGCAGCCGTAGTGCGCCAGAACACCCACCACACACCAGCTATAGGTGGACTGCATCACTAAACGAGACGTCTGTATTTCTAGCTACTCCACACCCTGGAGGGTTTAAGTGCTTCACCTGTGAAGATGCTGAAGATAACTACTCCTGCAACCACTGGGCTCCTGACAAATACTGCCCTAGAGGTGTACACACACACACACACACACACACACACACACACACACACACACACACACACACACGCGCATGTGCATGTGCATGTGTGTATTCCATATTTTCATGTTTCTTCGTAGTATGAATTTCATTTCTGATTGTGTTTGTGATTGAAAGTATAAAAACTTTCTATAAAAACTTTTTTATATATACTTTTGTATACCTTTAAGATATATATACATATATTTTACCATCACGTTTAATGATTTCCATCACTGTTGCAAGTAACAAAAAGTGTCATAGTTTTCATTTTAGTTGTTGTCAATCTATTAATAGTATAATAAAATGAAACAATCAGAATGATAGCGAAAGTTTGCATCTCTCTTTTTGAACCTTTCTCGCCACTGAACATCTTTAAGATCATCTTTTTCCATATTTTATTTGATATTTTCTTCTTGTTAATCATTGTATTTTTATAGGGGACACTCATACTCTTAGACTGAACACTTTCCTTAATGGTTCTTTGAATGGTTAAGGGTTCTTTGCTTCCTTTGAATAATAGGGCTACATTTTCTTTTTTCCAATCAGGAACCACAGGGGATGAAAACTTTTGCACTCAACACTAAGCGTCAAAAATATCTGATAAACTGATCGAGGAATAACAGTTGGTTTTTTTTATTTATATATATATATATATATATATATATATATATATATATATAAAAGGATTCACAGAAAATAAATTAGAAATTAATTAGGGGTAAAGGGGAAAAAATTTAATGAAATAAAAACAAATTAATCAGCATTAATATTTAATCACATTCACCTTTGGCTGTGTAGGTGTGTGAGCTGATTTCTCTGCCTGACTATCGCTATACAGTATGTCTCACCGAATGTTTAAAAATAATTTTTTTAAAAGACTCTATACAGAGGCATGAATCACACAGTCATGTGTAATACTCATATTTTGTCATTTATACAATTCTAATTATGCAAATAGGTTTATGAATGATGTCTGATGTTTTTATGATCCTGTAAAGACACCAGATTCTGCTACACACGTCACCGGATGAATGCTGATGGCGAAAGTGTCTCCGTCACAAAGCGCTGTGTGTCTCGGGACGAGTGCGTGTCCACGGGCTGCGTGCAGCATGAAGCCCACATGGTATAATCCATTAATCTTCTGACAGACTTCAATTTGTTCACAAACATACAGCCATACATCATTATGCTCTGTTGTAGAATCAAATGTGTTTTTGTTTTCTGGTACATTTTTAACCTGAAATTGATTTAGGTTAGAGACAGTTGAGACAATTGTGGATTCACCAGTCTAAACCAGTAAACAGCAACAATGTTACTGGGATATTTTTTTCTACAATAAATAACTAAATAAAGCTTTTCTTTAAGGAAACTATTTTATCTTCCACAGTCTGTCTAATGTGTTGCCAAAAAAAACACCTCTAACTCAAATTCATAGTCTGAAGTAATAGAAAACAAGTGTATTCACATTTACTGTAAAGCTAAAACCCCAGGATTAAAATGTGGTTTAAATACAATCCTGCATATTTTTAACATCTTTTAACTTACCGCTGTTTAAACTCTGCAGGTCTGCACTTCCTGTTGTGAAGGAAACATCTGTAACCTGCCGGTGCCGTGGAACAAGACGGTGGCCATCTTCTCTACAAACTCCCCATTAAACCGAGTGATCAGAGTGTCTCCTGGGAAAGTCACCTCTCTCAGCATCATCATCTTCTTCATGCGTAATAACTTCGATTAGTGTTGCACTTATCAGTGAGACGTTCAAGTTGTTTCATTTTGGAAATGATAACGTGCTCATACTGTGACCTGTAGTGTCTTAGGGACACATCTCTATGAAAGTCTGTTTCCACTATTTTCTTATTTTCATGCAGGTGTTACTGCAAAATTATTTTTAATTATTATATTTTTATTACTTATATAGCCCTGTATGTCAACATTCTGAGATATGTCACAATATCAACAAAATGTGCTGCTGCCTGGAAATAAGGAAAAAGAAGGTCTTTTCTACGTAGTGGAAATGGTCTTTTATACATTTCAGTGTCATTCCTCCTTCCCAATAGTTATTTCTGTAAAGTGCTTATAACAGTTTCCTGATATTTACCATGCAAATATTGGTGTTGTATGAGTTGTATGAAGATTTGGCCACAGATTGAAGAAATTTTCAGAACATATTTTGGGTTAGATGTTTACATTTCTGTTTAGCTGCATTGTAGCCTTATAGCGTGACTGTAAAGTAAAAAAAAAAAAAGCAAAAACGCAGACTTGGCTTTAGCAGTCAGATCAAACCAAGATGTTAAGAAAATCAAGAAAATCCTACAGAATGTGATTGGTTAATTCTGAGCACAGTCACACGCCCCATTACAAATATGTGCACACTCGTACACCCAGGTTTTTATTATTGTTTTGTTTGTTTTTTTTTTTCCTAAAATTTTTCTATTTGTTTTTTGCTTGAATTTGTTGGTTGCCAGATCATATTAAAGGTTTTTAAAAAATCTGACATGATTTATGTTGTTTTTTGCATAATACAAACCTGCTATTTTAACAAGGGTGTGTAGACTATTTTTATCCACTGCATGTATACTATAGTAGATTAAATAGGCATAGTGTAGTGTAGTGTAGTGTATAAAATTGTGATGGTATAGTGTACTATAGTAGGTGTTGGTGTATTAAAGAGGCATAGCTGGTATTTGGTACAGTGCAGTACAGGAGATAAAATTACTATGCTACATTATGACAAAGTACTGTCCAAGCCTGTACATTTTATTGGAAATGAGAGTGTCAGACCTCAGCTTTACAGAGTGATGGGGCAAAACCAGGTGCACTCCTGTGTTAGTCTTGACCACCTTAACGCACAGGGTGAATTTGGTGAAGATCTAAGAGCATCAATTTTTTTGCCCAAGAAAAGCCTTTGTGTATTTTGGGTGAAAAATTCAACGTACTCTGATTTTCATTTCAAAAAGTGTGTTAGGGAGGTAAAAACAAACACAGGGGTGCTCTCACTTTTATTTTTAACATGCTCCAGAACTGAGGAATGGTATAGTACAGTACAGTACTGCACAGCATAGTATAGGATAGCATAATATAATCTAATACAATATAGCAGATAAAAATAAAAAACTTATATTTACATCCAAGGTCCTGCACTGCACGTGTTGTTTGACTAGTATTGACCATTGAGATGTTTCAATTTGTGGATCCCAAACAGGTATATTTTTTAGACATTTAATGTGCTTTAAATGTCCACGTATAGACTGGGAGTAAACTTACATTATAGGGGCAACCAGAGAACAAAATTATGAGAGCAAAATTTCCTCATGCTTTAATGAATTTTACCCCATACACAGCTTAGATAAATACACTTCAAATAAAAAAAATAATAAAAATACATAAATGTTTTAACACTAAAAGCAAACAGTGGAAGTAGGGTTTTGTGATCTTTTGTTCACAAAAATATTTAGGAAAAAAAAATTTTAAACCAGGTGTCTTATGCAGAATCACTGTGCTGATCCAGAATCAGTTTTTGGCATTTGTAGTTCTTTTGCTGAACAATATTATATGAACAAGGTGGGGACTGAACCTAGAGTCAACTCCACATTCTTAAACCTTTCTTGGGTAAACTTGTGGAGTGTCTTGTTTGACCTTTAGGAGAATTACATCAGTTTACAATACCGCATCAGTCTGCGACACTCATATGAACAATAACATGATACAAAATTTGATGCGATTTCCTAATAAACTGATCAATGCTGTTAAATTGTTCCTTGTTTTAGATCCACCAAGTAAGGCACAACATTTCTAAAGGCACTTTGATTTGATTCTAAAGGCACTTTGATTTGAACTTACAGTCCCCCTAGTGGCCATCCTCAATCCTACATTAAAACATTGAGTGAAGGAAATATAAAAATTCAGTTATACAAATGATACACACAGCAGTCCTGCTGATACACTCGAATAATAAAAACATTAAAGAAATACAAACTAGCTGGATAATAGTCTTTTGTTTTCAGGATGGGTGGAAACCTGTTCAGAGTGGAATGGATCCAGTCTTCAATGCAGCTTCTTTACATGAACCCAGAGCTGGAAAGAGAAACATTGACATGTCAGAAACTATAAAATAAGGTTTGTAAATAGTGACTCCATCTCTCAGTGTTTAAGTTCAAGTTTAATCAGCGTACCCACTTAAAAAAAAATATTGTAAATGGTGCAAGCATGAGACACAAAATATTTAGGTTGCTTTATACTACTTTTATAAAAACTCTTATAGAAGTATATATATAAAGAGTTTATAGTAACTCTTCCATGTTCCTTACATAGTTTCTTGCTCATTACATACTAAGGGCTAGGGAGTGTGTCCTTAACACTACAGCCCCCGGTTTGCTCATTTGGTGCTACATTTCTATAGAGAGGCTTTGTAAGCGGGGGGGGCTCATTGTCACAGACATCCACAAGTTATTTTAAAGACTAACACTTTTTCTTATACTAAGGTAGATAAAGACACAAGAAGCCACACAAAATGATTAATTTATGTGATTATGCAAAATACAAAAAGATGGATTTAATATATTTCATATATCTGATAATATAATATTTGTGTTTGTGAACCACACCCCCCACCCCGACCCCCCCTTGTCAAGCCCTATGTAAACACGCTACTGATACTGACTGACAATTAGTTTATATCTTTAGTTCACATCATTAGGCACACTATTAGCTGAAAAAAATATATATAACTGCTAACAGAGTGAGTTACAGATGTCGTTAGGTGAGCGTGTTACTTACTTCTTGCGGTCTTTGTCCTTCTTCAGGTTGGAGTTGGAGCTGAACGATTGGCCCTGCAAGAGCTCAGCCGCGGCTTTCTTCTTACTGAAGGAGTTCATCTCATCCTCCAGAGCCTTCCTCTTATCATCCAGTTTGCTCTTCTCGTCAGCATGCATACGCTTCAGCTGCTCGAACTTACCCTGGAGCTACACGCACACACACACACAGTCATGATCGCCTTCTTTATGGCATGTTTGGAATTTGGTTTAGTCTCCAATTTCAGGAAAAACAACACAAAGGCATCTTCATATTACTTCAGGAGGCAAAATGCTTAGAGAATCAAGCCATATTGAACATTTAAACAAATTTGTCTTATAAACACTTTCAGACTGTCATCATTACCGTGAATGAAAATGGAAAAAAGTTTTCTTTATTACTCCACACTGTTTACATCAGCGAGACTATGGATAGAGACCTCTCTGCTTTCATCCCCCACACTGCTCCTTCCATGTGTGTGTGTGTACATTTACGGCATTTGGCAGACGCCCTTATCCAGAGCAACTTACAGTTTTTCATTTATACATATGAGCAATTGAGGGTTAAGGGCGTTGCTCAAGGGCCCAACAGTGGTGGCTTGGCAGTGCTGGGATTTGAACTCACGACCTTCTGATCAGTAGCCCAACGTCTTAACCACTGAGCTATCACTGCCATCAGGTGAAGGTGAGTACCCCTCTCATTCACTCCTTCACAGTGTGTTTAATCAGTGTCAGACCATGTGGATGGATACCTCTCTCTCGGCCTCCTTCAGTTCCGTCTCTTTCTCTTTAACACGCAGGACAAACATCTGCCTCATCTCCTCCTCTCTCCGCTGTAGCTCCAGCAGGAACTCCTGACGCTTCGCCTCATACGTCTCCTGCAAGCTGAGGAGACACAAATCACTGTGCATCATCCAATCTGTCTAACGAGATCTGTCTAACGATATCTGTCTGACGAGATCTGTCTACAAGTGCAATCCTTGTGCAGCTATGACAAATTTGGTTTTGATGTCATTAATTCAAACAGATAAAAACATAAACAGTGATGTGTCTTGTTCATGAATAAAACTGTAATTGTTGGCAAAAAAAAAAAGATGAATAAAACACTAAAACCTTGGACATTGTGTTATTGGAAAATAAACCCGACATACACTCCAGTGAAGCTCGCACACACACAGATGACACGAGCCTAGAGAGAACACACATTAAAGCCATGTTAGCTGTTTGTTTCTACCTGACGGGTTTGCTGTCAGCGTCCGTGTCCTTAAAGCCCATCTCCTCCAGTTTGCAGCGTCTGTAGAGCTCGTAGTGGCGTGTGTGCGTCTGCTCCCGCAGGTCCTCCATGTTCACGCAGATCAGCATCTCCCGCAGCTTCACAAAATCACAGTGGTTCTCGTTCTCCACTGAAATACACACCAACAACTGTGCTTCAGCAAATCTATGTGGAACACACATACAGCAAAACACAAACACACACACACACACACACACAGACCATACCTTGCACCACACCCCAGGGGTACTGTCGCGCTTTCACCATCTTATTCCCAATCTTCACCTCCTCTGTGCTTCCCACCACGGCAAACGGCAGGTGGCCCTGGAAACAACACACAGAAATTGTAATATGCTTATTAATTTGAGGATTCTTCCATCCTAATGCACTAATGATATTTCCAGAGGGCTCACATGGTTCCTGAACACCGAATACAAAATGGCAGCATTTTTGTTCATTTATTTTCACACGTTTGTGTACCATTGCATATACATTGCTCTGATTTATATTTGTGCAGCGTTCACTGTCCTCAATCCAAGCTTTTTATTATGCAGTGCACTAACTATTTACTTTAATGTCACAGAAAGTATATATGATATGTATATATGGTCTGTACTTAAAGGTCACATTTTATTCTTGCTCTAATGAGAAAACGGTCAGTGAGGCGAATTCTGCGTGAATCCATTTGTCAGGGTTGTGTATACTCACGTTCATGGCGCTGTTGATCTTGGAGACGGTCTCGTCGTCGGTGGGGAACTGATAGATCTGCACTCCGTTGCTCACCAGCTCACTCATGATCTTAATCTTAAACTTGTGCAGCTCGCTCTTGGAGATGGTGTCCGCCTTCGCAATAACTGGGATTATATTCACCTTTAAAAACAAGGAACGTACACGACATCAGGAGTAGAGCGGCAGCTGTGTTACAGCATGTGACCGCTGCACGATGCGGTGAAATCCGGCTCAGCAAGCAACAGCAAAAGATCAGCAAGCTCAAATGAATCTAGCTGATGAATCTAAGCTGTCGCACTGAATTTAGGTGTTCGAAATGACCACCGAAATGCAACAGAGAGGAGCAAAAATTGCCATTTTTATTGTATTATTTGAAATTATAATTGAAGCTTACTTCCTTAGGTTACTAAAACATGCACATCCAGTTTATTGTATTACTTCGGTTAAAAACTGTTCGATATTGCTTATTTGATTTCAATAAAATTGTGTCACATTCCACCAATAACAGCTTATTATTGTTCAATATCACGGTCACCGGACCTCAATTCCATACAAAACCTAGAACAGCAGGTAAAACACCAAAACAGGCACCACAAACCCAAGCTAAACTACAACCCAGGCATTGGAAGACTGGGATTGTAATACATCTGGTGACATCCTTATCTGACAGGATTAGCTCTGTTATCAAAGTGAAGAGGAAAGGTAACCAGGTACTGGCAAAGAATTGACACATGTAAGTCATTTTCATGGCTCACCTCCTCTTCCTAATAAGTCTTTGGATTGAGGTTGAGTGATTTTGCAGGACGGTCAAAGTGCTTCAGAACATACACATGAAGCACAAAAGGCAATCTCAGAGACTAAACAACGACTCACCATCCACTTTTATGCCAAATTACATTCCTCCAAGTGCACAAACTACTGAAATTGTAGAATACTAATTTCTGTTCACCTATCACAAGAGTTCAGTCAGCAGCTTAATACTATTTTTTTTCCCACCAGCCAAAAAAGCCAACAATGTAGCATTATCATTTCTTAACGTAGTTACAGGTTTTACATCACCACAACCACACACAGTTTCCAAAAAAAAAAAGAAAAGAAAAGAAAGAAAAGAAAGTCTTGAATGACTCAGAGAGCCATGAACCATGATATTAACACTACTTCAGTCCTGCTGCCAGCATTTCTGAGGAGGAAACACCCACGGAGTGCCAGCCATCAAACCAGACACACATATACACACACCCAGAATACACCAAGTCCTAAAATCTCACAAAAATACCACACAGACACATTATATAAACTACCTACACACACACACACACACAAACACACACACACACACCCAATAGCCTCATACAAGATCGTATACAAGGCAGCTGAAGAATAAATCCTACAGATGGAGAAAAATGTTAGAAATGTGAAGTCCTCCCTCGTTCTTTTATCCCCAAGTGTAGCCACGTTCACTTCCCAGAACGGCAGAAAAACTGCCAAACTGAAACAGTTCTCAACATGTACGAAGGCAGCCTCAGCATTTTCCCACTTCGGCTTCAAGGGGAACACTCAAGAATTCAAGGAACAGATTTTTACACAAATTACCCTGCATGTAGCTGATTACATTTTGTGCTGGAGTCACAAGGATAAAAAAAGCTACCAAAAAAAAAGGGATGTCTTCCTTATTGAAATATTGTTTAGAATAGCAAAGAGTCTGAATTTAGATCCGGGTGGCGATCCCTAATTAAAAGCCATAGTGTCTGTGGTGAGGAAAAACTCCCTGAGACGACATGAGGAAGAAACCTTGAGACTTAAAAGGGAACCCAATCTTCTTCTGGAGTGACACCAGATAGTGGAATTCTGAATCATTACTATATACACACACATGTGTAGAAGAGTGAAGTCAAACAGGACTAGGTGTGTTGAAAGGATGTTCGGTAGGATCAGATCGTCTTCATGATTACAGCAGCAACTCTTAGGTACCAAGCTACAGCTTCCGGGTGAGATTATCCACTGAAGGAAGGACGAGACTTGGGTATAAACTGTTTTTAGGAAGTCCAAATCTTTTTCGCAAGAGCAGAATTTCAAAATGAAACTACGTCATCCGTATATTTGTAACTTTCAAAGGCAGGGAATCCCACTTCATGTTGTCTTGTATGGAATGGTACAAAATGGCTCTGGGGTAAAAACCGATTCCGAGAGCCCAAGATGGCCGCCCTGATAACGTTCCAGCGTACATATTTATACACACTGTATCCTAAACCACACGGGCAAGTTTGTGTGACAGTATTGTAGAACAGGATGTAATCTGAGGCATATTTATTGTGTGTGGGTGAATATTTAAAGAAAAGAAAAAGATTTTCCATGTTAACAACATTAACCTTCACAGAACTACAGAACGAAACACTGGACACAAAACATGTCTTTTTGGTAAAAGGAAAATTGTGTAAATCACCAAAATGTTCTAATGCCTTGACACATTGGCAATGGGTGTGTTTTCAAAAAAAAAAAAAAAAAAAGTTCATGATCGTGAAAATGAAGCATGATTCTCT
Organism: Cranoglanis bouderius; assembly: GCA_023630585.1. NCBI lineage: Eukaryota > Metazoa > Chordata > Actinopteri > Siluriformes > Cranoglanididae > Cranoglanis > Cranoglanis bouderius. Next base: position 3,755,031 of record CM042560.1, on the reverse strand, counting down.
TAAAATCCAATTCGATATCTGTTTAATTAAACGTATTTTATACCAACCTTGCTGTCCAGTTTCTTCATGGTGACAAGGTCAAGGGATTTCAGCGAGTGTCCGGACGGGGCGATGAAGTACAGGCAGGCGTGGATGCGCGAGTCGTGATAGTTGTGCAGCGAGCGCTTGATCTTCAGCTCCTCTTGCAGGTAGGACTCGAACTGCGTGTCGATGTAATCCACCACGTGCTGGTAGCTGGAGAACCGATTTTTCTGTTAAATCAGGGACTGAGCTAAATCTGTAAAAACTAGTTCCGATATCTACACTATATGGCCAAAAGTATATGGACACCTGACCTTCACCAAACTGGTGCCACAGAGTTTGAAGCACACAATTGTCTAGAATGTCTTTTTATGCTGTAGCATTAAGATTTCCCCTTTAGTTGAATTAAGGGGTTGAGACCAAACCTGGTCCAGCATGTACCAAGCAAGCTACATGAAGACATGGTTTGCCAAGACTGGAGTGGAAGAACTCAAGTGTCCTTCACAGAGCTCTGACCTCAACCCCACGGAACACCTTTGGGATGAACTGGAACACCGACCGCACCCCAGGCCTCCTCGTCCGAAATCAGCGCTTGACCTCACTAATGCTCCTGTGGCTCAAAGAACATAAATCCCCACAGCCACGCTCCAAAATCTAGCGGAAGAGTGGAGGTTATTATAACAGCAAAGGTGGACTAAATCTGGAACAACATGTTCAAAGGGCACATATGGTCGTGATGGTCAGGTGTCCACAAACTTTTGGCCATATAGTGTATTTTTGTTTGACCGACTGTCTAAAGTCTGCCCAACCAAATTTCCAACCGACCGTCTGCCTGTCTATATAAACGTCTTACCGACTGTCCCCCTCCCTCTCGTTCCTCCTCACCTATCTTGTTTGTTCATCTGGTCTCCAAACCCCACCGTGTTGACGATGGTGAGCTTGAGACGCACGTTGCTCTCCTGAAGGTCGTAAGTCTGGGCGCGCAGCTTGACGCGCGGCTCAAAGTGAGACGACTCGAAGTTCTCAAAGTTGGTGTTGAACAGAGTGTCCATCAAAGTGGACTTCCCAATACCCGTCTCACCTGTAGACGAAATTATATGTCTGTGTGTAAGTTATAAAGAAAAATGATGTATGGATAATGCTTGAGAGGGGAGGAGAGATGTCTAAAACTGAAGTGTAAACCATATTAGACCGAGTCTCACTTTAACATCAAAATCAAAGGATGTAAACATCAGAGTGGAGTTTTTAATGGGACAGGAGAAGGTCTAAGTGAACAGTAAAAACGTTCAGTTCTCTTCTCCAGCACTTCCCTTTAAAAACACATTTGAAGAGACACCGAACTAAAAATAATCATCTTGGAGGGTCACCTATGCAGAGGATGTTGAAGCAGAAGCCCTGGCTGGTGGATTTATTGACCAGCTGATCTGGTAAGCTGTCAAAGCCAACGTGACCAGACAGAGATAAAGGACGAGTATTTCTTTCCTGTTAAAACAAAAACAAGCATATTAAATTAATATATGAAAATCATTACAGTTTAATGATAAAAACCACACATATTAAAGCTGAAATTTTCCAACTCGGAACTAAAACTTTGCAATCGCGCCGCTGCACGGTTAGGACTTAAGGGTTAGGATGATGGGTCTACAACTGTGTGTGAGAACTGTTAGGAAAGTTTGTTCCCACTTTTTTTTTTTCTCTCTCTTAATCTCGGTGAACGAACACAAGAAAGAGGAAAGCATGAACCCCACAGCTGTGTAGGCAAAAATTATGACTAAAAATAAAGACACGATCTGGAAAGCTTAGCCACAGTGGGGTGTTTTTTTGGATTGTTTTTGGGACATGCTCCATAAAGACAACACCCTTAAATAAAGAGTCGCACGGCTCTAACACGGCCCTTCTTGTAAAATTAAACAGGGTTGAGTGGAAAAAGGGGAAAAACTGAAAACTTATATATGCGTATAAAACGTTTGTGCAAAAGTTTCCACTCCCTATGTATAATGGCTGGGACGGAAAAGAGGAGGGAAAAGAACCTCTGTTTTACATTAACTTATGGGTCACTCTATGAAAACTGCAGCCATTCAAATGTATATGAATCATCAGCAATAAAATTTAACATTGCCGTGAATATTCTTAAATATCACGATTGATGTAGGGTGTTACACCTTGAGATATAGTGAAGACGCTCTCAATGTCATCCTGCTCCTGACTACTGTAAAAACATAACGTCTTTCTAAACTCTCCCCATTAATTAGTGTCAGAAATTCTTTGACATTCTTTACCTTAAAAAATAAAGTAATTATTTTTTTTGCTTTAATTCCTACCCATTCCTGTAATAAAAGTCTTCCTATTTTAATACAAAGGCTACTTAATAGTAATCTATGGGAATGGTTGTTCAGGGTGTGAGGTCTTTTAAAGGTTGTTGCGATTGTAAGCGTTGGTGTCTGCATGGGTTACGTTCAAGATGTTTTAATAAAAACAAGGTTTCCTTTAGTAACAATATTTCTCTGTCAGTCAGGAACAAGTTATGGTATTTAGAAAAAACAGAGGAAAATGACCAGAACTTAATATTATAGGTAAATGTTTGTAGTTTTACCCAAGCTTCGAATTTCCCACCAGTACTTACGGGACAATCTGTGACGTTCGTGTCCAGGTAAGTTATAAAGGTATAGTGACGTCACTCGATTAATATACATATTGAACTACATTATCATAAAAACCAAGATAACTGATACGGTCTTACCTTAACTTCCCAGTGTACTGAATCCTTCTTTTTGATTGGATCGAAAAGAGACTAAGGAGATATCTTGAAATATTCAAGTTAACAGATCGTGAGATTGGTCCAAATTGTTGATTATTTTCTTCTATAACTTCTCTTAATGTTATGTATTGACGTGTCAAATGTTCTCCTATATATATATATATATATATATATATATATATATATATATATATATATATATATATATATATATATATATTTTTTTTTTTTTTTAATAAAGTGTTTATTGATAAATTCATTGTTATTTTTGTGTACATGAGCAACGCAGTAAATGTGATGCCTCGTAACTCATGCTTGAGTGGAGATGTTATCTTTTTTGACCCATAAGGCTGGGAGTGTTCTCCAAAATTCCTTTTTCTGGAAGTCTTGGTTGCAGTTTTACATGGGGTGACCCTTATCTACAAAATAAATTTATTAAAGAAGAAATGTGTGTTTATCCTGGAAGAAGAATCTAATCCAAAAGTAGTTTTCCCACAAGGCTCTCAGTCTTCAGATCTGATGTAAAGAACGCAGTGTACCCTTACATTCGCACTAGCAAGCGTCAAGTCGTTCATGTCTCTTGTTCGTGTAATGACTTTTACTGTTGTTGCTCGTGTCCAAAGGTTTGTTTTTTTTAAATTGAGAAAACGTAGTAGTCAAAATGTATAGTCTACGACCCACTGATTTATTATATGCACCGCTACTGTTTAAAATGTATTTAAGTTTGATTTATATGTTACCTTCTATACTTCATATTAACTTTGCAGGCAGGTTAGCAAAGCGAGCAAACTGTACCGACCACATACAATCACTGCTACTTCCAGCCAAACTTTATTTTGTCTTTATAAACGTATACTGAAAGGTTGTATGAGGCAGAATACGATGAAATGAAAGTGAGTCGCTTTTCGTCCATTGTTGCACTTCAGACTGTGAATAGAGTCTAAAGCTGTGAGTGGGGAACTGAAGAAACGTCGGACCGTACTGAGTGATTGGTCCGAGCAATGATTCAAACCAATCATTCGGATTTGCATAGAATTGAGAAAATCTGAATTTAAATATCACTCGTCACGCTGTCGCTAAAATCGTGGCTCGCTCGTCGCTCTCTAGTCTGAACTTAGCGTATCAGGCGTATCAGTGTTATAACAGATACACCAGGAATGAACGATGGCAGAAATGACCGACACTCACCATTTAACTATTTTTGTTACTTCTCATTAAGGAAGGAACATCTCTGAAAGCTATACATCATTTTAATTTCATCCTAAGAGTACTCAAAAGTTTGCATTGTCTGCATATTTGTGAACAAGGGGGAAAATGTTGAGTTTTTTTCATTCTCTGAGGCAGGAAAGATCTTAGATCTTAGCCAAGCTTTAAAAATCATTCCCGTTCTCTTGTGTTTAGATAAGCATGCCGTTAAACACACCACAGCACTCTGGGGCTCGTCACCATTTGGGAGGACAAACATGTTTGTCCATGCATTCCAGTGACGGGGTGACGTTTTGGGGGACAAATCAGGAACGCAAGAAAGTTAAGCAAACAAGATTTTTACAGTCCCAATGAAATGGCTGGAGAGCCGTGGTTTAAAACAGGAAGTAAGTGTGATGGTGTGTTGAAGTGCTTGACTGACAGCCAACAGCGTTTGAGATACGCCACATCTGTCACGAATCTAAACACATCGGACAATATCTTAGTGAGCTACCTAAATATAGAGAACAGTGAGGTGTTCAACGAGAGACATTTTTTCAATTGTGTTGGATTTCTCAACACTGGGATGGCATGCGTTTTTGGAATTACGCCGTACATATGTGGGTCCCAGGGTCTCACTGGGACACATTCGATGCATCCGAGTGTTAGGCTTATAGCTAAATTAAAATATTACGCTAGGTGATAAAATGAAATTGATCTTACTGAGGAAGAAGCCCCTGAATCGCGTTCTCGGATAGTCTGAGACACTAAACAGCGCCAAGTTAGTAAATCACTTCTCAGAAAAAGCGCTGGACACACAACAGCAAAATTCCACCCTTTTCGAAATAAATAAACTCCGACTATTAATTCTCTTAAAAGGGAACAGTGAGCATGAAAAGGTTTCTACTGTAGAGCAAGACATGCCCCGAGGGGCGGGACATACACATTCCAGAGAGCATTTAATTGGACGAACATAAGACTAGTACAGGTTGAGTCATTAAAAAAAGGGTAATCATTTTCCCAGAACTATAAAACTAATACGATCTTGTTGATCCTGGAAATCATGTAATCAGATCGTGTAAGATGAATGTAGAGAGGTTTCGGGTAGATCTGGAGGAAGGATGAACTGATTTATAACCAAAAAAAAAATGACAACAATGCACTTCGTGTTACTGAAGGGAAAATTATGAATTCATAGCTACGATCATTAACTTCCAATGAGAGACTGCTGAATGGGTTACATGTGTATTTAGTTCGGGGTTTTTTTCCCTGTTGGACATGTAGTGTATAACATAGGGCGTAGAAGCCACTAATTCATACCCAATGTAGTGCACTTCTATAATTAAGGAACATAAAGTCAGTTGATATTTATCCATTGCTAGTTAAACCTGCTAGCTAGCTAGCTGGCTATCTACCCACCTAGCTAAACCAACATTAGAGCTACTAAAGAAAAACAAATTTACAAGAAGCTTACCCCTTGTCGAGCAACATCAGACGAAGCCATGTTGTATGTTGAATGAAGACTTATAATTTATTTTCTTTTAAATATAATATAATTTATATTTGAAAAAGTACCGACATGAAAGAGGCGGGTGAAGCCAATCGAAAAAGTTTGGAGGAGAAACGATTGGAATGCAACAGGAATGTACCAGTCCTTAGGAACTCCACTACACGACAGGGTAAATCTCTACCCAGGCAGCATAAAAATACCTCACCAAAAAAAAAAGATCTTGACTCTGACATTAAACCATAACTGATTCTTAGATATATATATAGTATAAATTACTGTTTGGTTATTATTTTGTTTAAAGTTTTTTTTGCGAACATATCATATCGCGAGTTAGCTTTCACTCAACCTCCCCCCGTATCTACATTGGTACGCCCTAAACCAGATAAACGCTTGGAAAATGCAACGGTATTGGGAAATAAGAAACTGGCGTCCATTTTGGCTCTACATGGGACCGCCTATGGTTAAAAGGCTCATGAGATTGAGATCCAATATGGCGTCCAAAGGAAAACAGTTTCAGTAAGGAGGGATTTAAGGGCAGGGCGTGTGTTTGCTTGGCTGCGAGTAATGAATGAAGACGTGGTTGCTCCACTTACTGGCAATACTAGGGATTAGCAGCGGGATAACGAGCCAAAATAATGGGGGATCCAGAAATGGGGCGAGCATTGATTTGTTTATTCAGATTTGTAAAAAAAAGAGGAGATTTCCTTCACCGGGAATAACAGATAGCCTGCTAAATGTAGGTAAACAATAATGGTCGATGATGTGTAGTTTAGTGTGATGTGATGGCGACCGAATGCAGCCAAGAAGCGGTTTTATGTTTTCTAACGGAGAGAGGAGGGAGAGTGAAGAACACGGATTTGATTAACTACTTCCGATCCTTCATTTCCACTGACCCCGAGAGGAAAGCCGCGGTTAAAGAGGCGTTTAAGAGCTACGTGGACAGCGTCGCGGTGGTGAAAGTGGAAAACGGAGAGAAATACGTCTGTCTGAAGAAGAGGTTCAGAGGGTCGGTGAAACGGGAGGATGGCCATCATGGACCGGACAGCGCCGCCGTCCTGGAAACGAGCCTCAGCCCTGTTGTTACCCATGACAACCGCAGGGACGACTGCCTCGCGCCTGTCAAACCGGGCGAGTCTCAAAGCCACGCGCTCGACACCGCCGTCCCGTCAGAGAACACATATGCAAAACAAGAAATACCGCCTGCCTCGTTTTGCGCAGGTGCGCGCACACCTACGAATATTTCGCAAACCGGTCCGGATGGATCAGCTTCACGCGCTTTCATTTCAGCCGCGCAGGGATCTGAGGATAAAACGGAGATGGGGAATCAAAACACCAGGAACGTTGGCGCTGGAAACCACAAAAGGTCTGTCCGGAGATCAGATGAAACTATCCATGATGCACAAAACACTCCGGGAGAATGTGTTCCAGAGATCGCCGAGACTGAGCCGTCACACCTACCGGAGACTGACGGAAGCAAGTTCTTCCATGTTCCACGTTTACCGACGCATACCGAACAATCCACGTACGAGGGCAGACCTGATCAGAGTCACCCAGAGGGCGAGTCCGCAACAAAAGCACGCGAGGAGAACAAGGGAGGAGCAGGGAGTGGATCACCGCGGCTCAGTTTAGGCACGTGCGAGGGCGGAGCGGATGAGGGACGCGAGGAGTCTGCGAGCAACACGCCCAAAGGCAGTCGGAAGAGTTTTATCGCGCACATGATGAGCAGCTCGCCGCAGGTACGACGCAGCATGGTGCTCAGGCACAGCCGACACGCAGCCAAGAGCGACGGCGACTCGTCACTCGTCGACAGCGCGCACGCTGAAGAAGAGAGCGCCTCCGCGACGCTGGACCCCGTGGAGCACGAGTGGATGATGTGCGCCTGCGACGGTGAGTGGGACAGCCTGCGTCGGCTGCTGAACAGGGAGCCCAGCCTCGTTTCCAAGAAGGACTTCGTGACCGGTTTCACGTGCCTGCACTGGGCCGCCAAGCTGGGCAAGCACGAGCTGCTCGCCCAGATCGTGAACTTTGCGCGGCAACGCGACTTGGCACTGGACGTGAACGCGCGCTCGAGCGTCGGCTACACGCCCCTTCACCTGGCCGCCATGCACAACCACATCGAGGTGATCAAGCTGCTGGTGGGCGCGTGCGACGCCGACGTGGAGGCGCGCGATTACAATGGCAAGAAAGCGAGCCAGTATTTGCGCAGCGACGTCGCGCGAGACGTCCTCGACATAGCGGGCGCCGACGCTGCCTGCGACCCCGTGAGCGAGGAGCTCGCGCTGGGAGACGAAGCCACTGGGTGGAAGCTGCCCCGAGTTCTCCAAGCCAACCTGAGGCTGCTGAACCGCAGCGCGAGCGAGGACGACAGCCGGGACTGTGTCGGGGGGCTCGCGAGGGACAGGCCACTTCGCCGGAAATCGTCACTTAACAAACTGAAGCCCAGACTAAGCAAGGTGCGCGCGGGGATCACGCCGATCGTTCACAGCACTTCTCACTTTGAGCGGCTCGAGGGAGCCACGGGTCAAACTTCCGGTCCGTTCAGAACCAGACCCAAGTCAAACCTATTTGGGTGATTCTGCATGTGTACGCTTGAACTCAGACTTCTTAAACTTGCTGCTCACACACACACACACACACACACACACACACACACACACACACACACACACTAAAAGACAGTGGTAGGGATTATACCAAGAGCCATGACAGACACAAGGGGTCCATTAACCTGTCAGGGGGCACAAATTCCTCCTTGCACACCTGCTACGAGGTGAACACTTGTGAATCTACCACCAGCACCTGCGACACAGATGAGTGCAAAAGTTTGCATCCCCCTAGGTATATAGGTAAATAATTGCTCTACAAACAATTCCATGTTAATTTAATGGCGCTGTTTTGTTCAAAACTTGTTACAGCTGCTGAGTCTCAGTTTATTTATCTTTTTTTTTTCTCAGAAGGTTCCATCACATTGACATGCTCTTACATGCTCTATTTAATTTATTTTTATTTACTTCATTAAGGCATATACTTTAAGTTGTAGACATGCTCAAATTCTTAAGCAGTTTACTGAAAGCAGACAACTTAAGAGTTAGTGCAGAATGATTAAACAGCTTTTACAACACCTAAAACAAGACATTTAATTTCCACAGAGATGGAAAAGTGCGTAAAAAGATATTAGACTGTTTAGAAATGACATCATTCAGACACAAATGCACCAAATATGTGGGAAAAAAGTACTTTGTGGGGAAAAATGAACAAAAAAATCCAAACCAGCAGCCTGCAAAAGTCTTAATTTAATTACATCATATTTTAAAAATCTAATTGTTTCACCACTAACACTTTTCTGACCATTTATAACGAAGGAACATCTCTAAAAAAAAATTTTTTTAAACCTACCTTGCATTAAACTTCTTGCTGGTTTGTTTGATCATTTTGGAAATGAGGGAAGCAAACTTTTGCACCCAGTTGTAGAAGTTATTAAATGCAACCTTTAGCTTTATGCTGTGTTAAGTAGGAGCTGATCACGCATGGAGCTGAAACAAACCTCAGATTTGTAATATATTGAATATTATGCTATTTTAAACACTTTTAGATATACGTCAATATATTAGGCCCATACACCATACACTATTACTTCAAACACATTTACCTAAATATTAGACCAAATCTAAACTGACCCTCCACCGAGCCTAGTCCCAGAGTTCATATCGATTCTCCACTAAAAGTATTTTACTTAAATATTTGCCAATATTGTCTATCCGTCAGGCTAATAATCTGTAATCTGTAGAAAATGTGGTGAACAGGGCTATATAGAGCAGCACTGTGCAGGCAATAGACCGTCCACCGTGTGTACTGCCATAAATATCGTGAAATGTGACCAATTTGCTTTATTTTTTTTTTTCACCTACTAACGTTTATTAGACGCAAAGTACCTCATGGACCTGCCTGGTTAAAGGGGTGGTTAAAACTGGAATGATTAAACACCAGCATTCACAAATTGTGTGTATACGAAGTAAAACCGCCTGGAACTCAAGCTGCCATCACAGTCACACTACTCATATTAACAATACAAACATTTGCAATCACCAAGTACAAAGTACAAAAAACAAGTGCCAAGTTCGCAAGAAAACACTCAAGGGTGTGCTGTTATAGGACGATAATCAAGGACAGGGTGGTGTGATGCGACCGAACGCGAAGCAAAGTTACTCTGTTACGATCCCAAAGTGGATTAACAGAATATTCCAAAGTGTTTTATTCCTCCTATACCACAGCAAATCACCAACGATTACAATGTTTCATTTATTAACGAACAGCACGGCCTGTTGTTTTAGCCATTTCTAGTCAGTCTCTCCGGGATTTCACAATTTTGCGATCGCAGAAATGAACGCAAAATCTAGCAAACTCCACAACATTCGGAGGAGCCGAAAATGTTATAATTTTTTCAAAACTACCGCAGATTTTCCGCAGATTTAAGACAAGATGCGTCATGTGACGTCATCACAACGTGTATTCAGCCAAAGCCCTCTTCGATTCACGTGCGTTGAACATGAATACAGCTAAAAGGTCTCATTTACCAACAAACGTCACTGTGAAAGGCCGTGCAAAACAATTTCACGCAATTGCAATTTCGCGAATTCGAGTAGTTTTCCGAAAAAAAAAAAAAAAAAAACACAAAAAACTGCATCACAAATTTTGAAAAAAGCCCCAGCAAAATCAAGCACAAAAAAACTCTGTACGGACTGTCTAGTTATATTTAATGTTGGGGAATGTCCACAAAACAAGTTACTTCCTCTTATCACTTATGTTATAGCAGCTATAAACAGTCGTTCCCTCACCAGTCTGTCTTACAAAGTTAATAAGACACAAAAAAAACTCCAAAAAAACGCAGCTTGTCATGTAATTGAGAAACCGGAAACCACAAAGTCCTCTGTCCTGAAGACTTAAAGGACTGTTAGAAAGCGCTGACACCGGAGGACTCCTTTCATAATACATTTAAAGAAAACATCCGAGTGTCAACAATTAGTTGTTGTTTTTTTTTATTACAGCTGGAAATATTGTCAGAGTAGATGTTATAGAAAATGAATCAACACCTTCTAACCAATCAGATTTGAGAATACAGCAGTGCTGTGGTATAAGGTCAGATATTATAGTTTACTGCGCTCACGAAAGAAACAACTACGGCCAGGATGGTTTCTCATGTTATAGACACAGAGCTGTCAGTCATCACTAGACAAAATTATTTAACAGTTTTCTTTAAGTCATTCATTACATCATTGATTTTGAGCCCAGGGAAAGAAAAAAAAACAACCTGAACACCAGGATGGTCTATAAGTGTTGCTTTTTGTATCAATGACGCTACATCCTTGGTACTCACTATAATTTACTGTAATTTTCAGATTAAGCGCTTTACATTCACACTGTATGTGATTTTTGTTGCACTTTTCAGTAAGAGAGCACTAATAATTATAACAAGCGAAGCCCTTTCTATCATAGTTAAGTAGTTAAGTAACACAAACATTTTATTTCCCCCGAGTTACGTTGTGGAAAGTCTTGCTGAGTGTTCGAGCATGTCTGAAAATGTTAGCCCCGTTGTGGTTTCACTTGAGCGAGTTCGAGCTCGTTCCCTCTCCACACACTGCTGACTGAGTGATTTGTCAGGTTGACCACAATGTGTTTGGAGTCTGGAAAAACACAACTCTTAAAGGAATACACCAGACTTATTTTCTATCCGGTATATCTGTAGTGTGCATGTGATTAACAAACTTAAGAATTTCAATGTTTCCTTGTATTGAGGATAGAATATCAAATCTGTTTTTAAAGATTTTAAAGATTCAGTACAGAAATCAGCCCCTTCCAATCAGATTTTTGCGGGGGAAAAAAAGCTATAGATATCCATGATTTGATAGACAAGTGTATTGTGACATAATTAATCACTATATCGATATTATATCATCATATTGGATTTCAGAATACTGTTAAGCGGAGTTATAACTATATTTTTCTGCATTGCTTTCCAGTGTTGGAAAGTTTGGGAACAACTTTTCACCGTTTCTGTCTGAAAGACAGATTTCAAAATTTACAACTGGAGTTATGTTGTTGTGTATTTTAAACATTTGTTGACAGAATTCAACATCTGCCCCTAGACTTTGAATGGCAGTAAGTTTTGTGTTGTTTTCTGTTTTGTTCTGTTTTTTTCTCAGTTCAGGGAAAAGTCTTACAGTACAATGATTGCGTGTAGTAATCGCACATACACTACAGATGTAATAGATAGAGATCAGGTTGGCTCAAAATCCTCTCTTTGACCTTGCTCGGTTTTGTTTGCGTGCTGCTGAAGGTTACGGTACAAAGTCTCGTGTTGTTATCAGAAATAATACTGTGTACAGATTGTCCTGTTTCAGAATTGGATATGTAAAGTAAATTTAGAAACCTGCCTTATTTATTTCAGACATAACTGTGTGTGTTTGAGAGAGAGAGAGAGAGAGAGAGAGAGAGAGTGTGTGTGTGTGTGTGTGTTTGGGGAGGTGGGAGGGGTCATGTTTTTATATCATGGTGAGGACCCGGTGTCCCCACAAGGACAGAAATATCTGACAGTGATCTGACATATCTGAATATTTGATGGTGATTTGTCCTTGTGGGAACATTCAGAACATTTTCCTTACAAGTAGTCAAATAAACGTGCGTGAGTGTGTTTATTAATGTCCTCGGTCATCTGGCAAGGACTTTGCTGATCTAAAACTGTGTGTGTGTGTGTGTGTGTGTGTGTGTGTGTGTGTGTGTGTGTGTGTGTGTGAGAGAGAGAGAGAGAGCGAGAGAGAGAGAGCCCGGGTTCATTTCTCCTTAAACACATGACGATCTGCTGCTTGACCTCATTATCTCATGACCTAAAAGGAAGCAAGGCTACCACATGTTTCAAACATTACATCATGACTGATTAAAAGCAGACTTAAACATGTATATTTTCTCATATCCTGCTTTTTTTTGGTACACATCATCCGGGACTTTGCAATGGCACATGTGGGCTGACGCAAAACGAAGCTATGCAACAGTACAAATGTTCAAGCCAGTTCTTTTTCTCAGAAATTCCAAGAAATTCTCAACACTGATGATTTGGAAATGACTTCACACTGCCACGGAAAAGCAGCTCACTTCGTTTCTGTGTAATCTGTGTAAATGTGCTCAACGCACTCTCGGTAATGAATTCATCCATCTGTAGAAAGTTCGGTCATGTCGAAATGCGGTTTTGTAATTTAATATACTTGTATACTTAATATATTTGTAATTTAATATACTTATACATTTTTATGACTTTTCCCTGAGAGCTCTTTGGACTGGACATCTGTTCTGTAAAAACCTAAATTGGTGTTGTGTACGTCTTAAATGTTGTCTTTTTGTGATTTTTTTTTTTTTTTTTTTAACACAACCTGATATCATGCAAAATTTGTAGGAATTCTAACAAATTTGTTAATTTTGTTAATTTTGATACGGATAAATAGAAAGCTAACTGCTAACTCCAAACTGTATGCTAATTAACTTTTAATTGAGATCATATTGTAAATCCATGAGTGTGTAAATCTTTTCATACAGATTTTATACAGTTTATAGATTTGTTTTTTATGTGAATTTTTTTACATGGCACCGTTTCCCCTTACTGTAATCCAGTGCTTAAGCACTTTCATATAGAAGTGTGAGCTTTCATATGAGCACATTTGTGCATGCCTTTGTGCCGAATATGACCTGATATGGTGGTATTGTACCTCACATATAGAAACTGGTTTTAAACACCTGGTCCTTACTGGGATGTTTGGTTCTCATCATTAAAGGAATACTCCACTGTATCTGAACCTCATGTTTATTCAGCATATTTGTACTGTATGTTTGATTCCTACAGACGAGAATTTCAACACGGTTACATTTAGTTAGAAATGAACACAAACACTGACTTATAATGGAAGTCTAAAGGCAGCTGATTTCTTTCTAGCCCAGACTGTAGACTCGTGCAGCCTATCAGACTATAGTTTCACTGTCAAGCTATTGATTAGATATTAGACTTCAGCCCTCGCATCTAATATTACCACCAGCCTTCACTGCTTACTTCACACCAGGTTTTGTGGTCATTGTCCCTTTATCTACGTATATTCAAGTGCAATGTATGTCTCAACAAACATGTATTTAATTATTGTAGAGAGTAGAGTTTTAAATCCTTCCTGTTAATTGGTTTGGACAAAGCCAGTTTGATACACAACATTTGTTTAATTTTCTCTAATGAGTATTAGTAAAATAGGTGAGTATTACAAATAACAAAACTGTTCTGTATGCTTCTTTGAAATTAAATGAAATCGGTGGTTTATCCGGTTAGCAAGAAGCCTGTTACGATTAGGGGTGTAACGATCGGAACATTTGGATTGAATGAATCGAGGCAACAATCATAAATCATTATTAGCAATTCTAATTGTTTATTATTTTAAAAGATTGATGTATAAATTATTTAATTGGCTAGCAAGGTTATTTGCCTGTAACTCTGATACTTATAAAATAGCCCTTCTCGATGTCATCATTCACAAATTAACCCCAGATTCTGAATAAAGTTGGTCATATTGACCAGAGGATACAAAATCGTATCGAATCTTATCGTAGCAGAATCAGTGGTATCGTAAAATATCGAATCGTTGCCTTAAGAATCAAAATTGCATCGTATCATGTAGAGGTCGACTGATGGATTTTAGTGATTTTAGCGAGTGGATTTTACCGATACTGATTGGGCAGTATCCGCCGAAAACCAATTAATCAACCGATAGTTTTTAAAATTGATACTGAATGAAAACCTAACGCTCAAAGTAAAATACTGCTGAATTTTATTACAAAAATAAACAGTACTGACTGTACCATGAAAACGTACTGCACTTTTTAAAATAAATTAAATATATAATTATTTATGTATATATTTACTATTAATAAATATTAAAGTAAATAAAAGCTATACATCCAAACTGAACCAAAACACTTCAAATAACAAATAAAAACAGAGACATCCAAAATGAATCAAAAAACACTTCAAATAACGCAAAAAAATTTGTCAGCGATAGTTTTTATTTCGCCTCTAGAGGCCGCTCTCATACTCATAATGACAGCTGACCCTTCTCAGCCGCTCCCGCAACGGACGCAACCGGGAAAATCTATTTTTTTGCAGATAACCGATAGCTCCAGCAATCAGCTATCGGTGCCGATTACCTCTAGTATTGTGTGGATGCCTGAGGTTTACGATAGTGTTTTTAAGATTCATTTAATTATGTTATCATCCAAAGTTAGCTACCGTTGAACTCATTTACCAAATGTATCTAGTATATTAAGTCGATTATGTTTTTGCGGAAACTGAGGCATTGTAGAGTTTAACTTTTATACGGAGCAAGAAATGCAAAAACTTTTAAAATTCTTCGACATCTCTGAAACCACCTACGCAAACGTGTTGCAGTTGTCTGTGGTAGTGTTATAGATAGACATTAGGTTGAAAAAATGCTGGAGTACTTAAAAAAAATTTTTTTTTAATGAAATGAGACATGATGTGTAATAAACACAAGTCATTTTAATATCCTGGTCATGATTTCAATGCTTCTATTTGGCATCAGGTTTGGGGCTTACAGTCTAATGCTGTGTTACAAAAGGGCTAATCCTTTGTATTTGGTTTACAGATGGTTTGTAGTAATTCACTGCGTAGTATGATTCAACTCATTTTAACTGCCATTTTACAGCATGTTTACAGCTAAACTGCAATGACACATGGTTTACTAAAAGCTTTATGGAAAAATAAAAGATTTTTAATCTGATGTTTCCTTACCAGTTATAAAGTGTGATCCTGTCTGTTATAACTTGAACATTCCTATAAAATAAACACACACACACACACACACACACACACACACACACACACACACACACACACACACACACACACACACTAATGAAGTTACATGATGTCTAGTTCTAAAAAGGCATTTATTGTACCTTTAATTATACTGTTGTTGCTTTTTGACAAAAATATGACTAAATTATTATGAATCACTCGTAATTGTCCATGATGAGATGAGTGCTGCTTTAATCACAATAATAATGTGATTACTATTATTGTGTTACAATAGCGTCATACTCGTTCTCACATAATTTATCATTATTAAAATGGACTCATTTGGCTGTGTGTGTGTGTGTGTGTGTGTGTGTGTGTGTGTTAGTGTGTTACTGTGAGTTTGTGTGTATGTTTTTCGAAAAGGCAGAGAGATTTGCTGACATGGAGAATGTGCAGTGAGTCATCAAATCACACCGTCCCGCCCGCTCTGCTCTCAATGTGTGTTCAGTCAAATGCCCAGACGGACACACAAACCTCAGGATACACACACACACACACACACACACACACACACACACACACACACACAGGATGTGAACATAACAAGTATTTGCTTGTTTACTACGCTAGAGTGTTCTAGCTCTAGTGTGGCCAACCCCAACAATTAATAGCACCCTATATAAAAATAGTATAGAAAATAACCAACATAATATTTTCAGCTTAAATGTATAAGAACATTATATATAACTCAACAACATTTTTTCTTCAGCTGTTCAGCTGGGTTTTTTTTTTTTCCTGCAAAAACAATGGTTTCAACATTATTGACACCCACACTTTATCCCTCGGCTTGTGAAACGTGTGTGAAATGTTCTTTTAAGTTCAAACTTAAATACAGAGACTGAAAAAACCAGTGCAAAACAGAGATTTTGTAATCATCTCGTCGAAAGCTCTACCTATGAACCTCTTGGCAGAGGCAGCGAGGTTTTTGGCTAAAGTATCCTGGTACTATGCAGGATGTATTATGCTGTCAATGTTCATAAAGGTCCCTGGACCAACTAGCTGCATATCAGATGCATTAGCATGAAAGATTCTTTAGTAAGCACTTTATTATGGAAGCTTGTTTCCACCACGGAGAAGAAAAAAAAGGCCACTTTATTTCTCACAATTGTGACTTTATATCCCTCAGTTTTTTTTTTTTGTTGCAAAAAAGTTTACATCTCACAGTTCTGACTGTTTTTCTCAGAATTGCGAGTTCATATCTCACATTTTTTTATTTTATTTCTCGCAATTATGAGTTTACGTCTCTAAATTTACACATCCGCTTGACACAGTACCTGAAATGTGACTAACTTCAGGTAATGAGCGCACTCTAGCATCTAGTTTTCCTTGTCTTGACTAGCTGATGTTTTGTTCTTACTCTATATAGCCTATTTAGCCAATGATTTATGGTTTGTCAGTGCATTCTTTGTAACTCACTAAATGTCAAATGGATGTTTAAATTGCGAGATAAAAAGGCAGAATTGTGAGATGTAAACTCGTAACTGTGAGAAATAAAATAAAAAATGTGCAATATGAACTCGCAATTATGAGAAACAAAGTTGCAATTACCTTTAAAAAAAAATAAAAAATTCTCCATGGGGGAAATGGACTTCCATACTTTATCCTGGTCAGGGTCAAGGTGGATCCAGAGCCTATCCCAGAAACACTGGGGATGAGGTTCTGTTCACCTAGGCATAGCCAAGCCACATATTGGCATGTTTTTGGATGGTGGTAGGAAAATGGAGAACCCAGAGGAAACCCACATGGACACAGAAAACACATGAACATACAGACAGTAACATGAGCTCAGGATTGACCCAGGAACTCTGGAGTTGTGAGATGGCAACACTACCTTCTGTACATCCAGGCCAGCACAATATATTTCCAAATATACTGTATATTTTTCGTAGTAGTGCTTTTTTTCACTTCTAACAATGTGTGTGAAATTCACTAATGTGTGTGAAATGTTCTCTTCAGTTCAGGTTTTTAACAGGATCCAAAGCTAGTGATTGGTTTGTGATCCCACAACCATATCTGTGCTGATTTGGATGCATGTTTAGGGTGATTATGTTGTTGAAAGCTCAATTGTAACCTCTTGGCAGATGTAGCCAGGTTTTGTGTTCAAATATCCTGGTACTTTTATGTCAATCTTCACCACCAGCAGCAAAACAACGGCAAAGCACCGATGAGACATCACAATATTTGGGGGATGTTCCCTGTATGCAGTCCCATTTTTCCCGAACAACATGCTGAAAAAATATTTCATTCTCATCTCACCACAAAACACATCACTGAGGCTGAAGATCAGGCGCTTCATGTTGTGGAATGTGGCATGAAAAATACTATTACTTATTTATTTTATTTTTTTTTTGTTAGAGAAATGGAAAACGAGTGAAAAATTTAATATCTATTTTATATAACTATTCTTATATAATTTATTTGGGTCTGTGAAAAGCACAGAATGACCGGATTAACTGGACGTCTGTTTTTCATGGACAAATATAAACAGGTCACGTTGCTTTATTTGTGCTCTTTTATTTTATTGTGAAGTTTATTACATGGACAGAAAGACCACTGGTCGTTTAAAACTCGGTTATCCTGCGGAACGAGCCGGTGGTGGCACACGCTGCACCCCAGTCGCTGAACTTCCTGTACTCGCCAGGACGCATGAAGTATTGGCGCCCCCTATAGCTTGGATGCTCGTACAGGGTCCAGTAGCCGTCCATCACGTTGCAGGAGTAGATGTCCCTGTGGCGGAAACGCTCTTGCACCGACTCGCAGTCGTCGCTGAACTCCATCATCTGGCCCTGGAAGTCAGGACGCTCGTAGATGCGCATACGGTACTGCCCTCCGCGGTTCTGGAGGGGGAAATGCAAGACAGGGATCTTACATTAATACAAGACAGTTATGTGTTACTATTGACTTTTGCATTAGAGTAAATAAGTAATGTCATACCTAGACCCAAACCTCAGGACCTACATGAAAGTATTTAAGCTATTTTAGTGTTTCAAATAAAGGCTTTCTGTCAAAATCGTTATTCCAGTCATCATAGGAACAATCTGTAATCTGCATAATCTAGAGTTCTGCATATTTCCCTGATAATACAATCAATATAATATAGTAGTACAATAATAGAGGTGTAAGAGCCAGTGTAAGTGCAGTGGACAAGTTAGAGGTTAGTTAAGTGTTCAAAAAAGAGGTGGGTTTTAAGTCATTTTTTGAAGATAGTGATTCTATCCGGATTCTGCTGTCCGGATTGAGGTTGGAAGTTCATTCCACCACTGAGGGACAGTCAGTTTGAAGGTTCTGGAAAGGGACCTCATGCCTCGCTGAATAAGCACTACCAGTAGGATATAAAAGATATAATATATGTTTTATACCTAAACCTAACTGAAACTTTAAATTCAATACCCAAATTGTTTTCTTTCTTTAAAAAAATAAAATAAAATTCATTCCTGGTCTTCAAATGTCCCCACATTTTCAGAATGGTCTATTGTCATCAAAACAGTCCCAATAATGATCTTAATGAGTTACAACAAATATTTTTGGAAAAAAAAAAAATACTAAACACGTCTGTCAAGGATTTCTTTCTTATGGCAAAGAGATTGCAGTGTAAATCCTCTAAAGCCTCTAAATCTCATTTAAGGCACAGCAGTCTGATTATTATTTACATTTAATTAGTTTTGAAGGTTCACTCCCTTCTTTTTCCCAAGTGAAAGAAACACACCGACGGTACAAAAGTGCAGCGTTAGGTTCGCCACCCCAGTGTATAAACCCACACACTTACATAAGAGAAGGTCTTGCAGGACCGAATGGAGTCGTTGTAGCCCATCCAGCGCTGATAGTCGGGATATTCTCCACGGGTCAGGACGTACTGGTATCCTGCATAATTGGGTTTCTCGTACAGAACCCAGCATCCGCTGTTGACTCTGATGGAGTTGCAGCGGGCGAAGTGGGGCTGCATGTCTGGGCAATCGGTCTCACACTCATATGAGCGGCCCTGAAAGTTCTTATCCTCGTAAAATATGATCTACAATGAGAAAAATCAGGTTATGCGGGGTAAAAATTCCACTGCATCAGAAATGTGGTGTTCATTGACCACTCGATATAGTATCAGTTATTCAATTCATATTTATCTTATGTTTTACTATCCTTATTAATCACTTTTTAGATTCGAAAGTAATCAGGGATGAGTTTTCTATAAGCATTGCACAGCTAAGAACTGTGTGTGTGTGTGTGTGTGTAAGAGAGAGAGTGTTTGATGTGATGCTCGTTCTACCATCTAACAATAATCTTTGTGCTGCAATGCTTTTTAAAAACTCAGTCCTGAGTTTTTCGGAGCTAAACACATTACAATCCTGATGTTTACAGCTGTTCTGTTTCTGGTTTTCTCACCTTACTCATCCTGGTTGTGGGGTGCAGTCCTTCCTCGGGTGATAACTGAAACACGGTTGGCCTTGCCTGTTTTATAAACCTCTGCCATGAGTTTGTAGCATCAACAGTTTTGTTGTTGTGCTTTTGAGACACTGCCAAGATTCTGATCCAGGCCATAGTGAAAAAAGTCCTGAATCATCAACCCAAATGGCACACAGCTGCACATTGCTCGCTCATCCCCTCCTTTTCTTTTAAATCAAACCAGCTTCTATCTGATAATCCGCTATCAAAAGGGGCCCATGTTTACAGCTGAGAAAGCTTTAAATCATCATTATTGCTCAACTATGAGGCCTGCTTCTAGAAAGTGGGCACGGGTCCGAGTGAATGTCTGTGTGTGTTAGACAAGCTCCATGAAACAAATCTCAAAGAAAAGAGTCATTATGCAGCAAAGAACTGAAATAAGAAAACTTCTTCTATTCATATAAAGATCTGAGCAGAGATATAAAAGAGTTACTGACTAATATTACTGTAATTACGTAAGGAATAAAAAGCAGAATTACTGTTACCACCCTGAGGTTGATTATTATCCTATAACATCATGTATGAAAGTGTTTTCTTTATCTTACACCCATAATGTTTTATTTATGAAATCTGCACATCATACTTTTCTTTTTTTTTTATCCATTTATAGTTGTAGAATGTCCACGAAACAAGTTAGCTCCTGTTGTAATTTACGTTATTACAACTGTAAAAAGGTCCTTCGCTAACCAGCCTCACTTTTTCCTCTGTCTTGAAGTTAATAAGACAAAAAAACACAGCTTGTCATGTTACCAAGAAACCTCAGAATGGAAACTCCTCCGTCCTGAAGACTTTCCTATAATGGAAAACTTACTGACTGTTACAAAGCACTGACACTGGAGACTCCTTCTATATATGAAAAATATTGTCTCATTACAAAAACTTTAACATATCAATGATTATACATTTTTCTATCTATCTCTCTATCTAGCTACCTAGCTGGCCAAACATTTGTGGACACCTTACTTTCCACTACATTTTGGAGCGTGGCTGTGGGGATTGTGTTCATTCAGCTACAAGAGCATTACTGAGGTCAGGCACTGATGTTGTGTGAGAAGGTCTTGGGTGCAGTCGGCGTTCCAGTTCATCCCAAAGGTGTTCAGTGGGGTTGAGGTCAGGGCTCTGTGCAGGACACTCGAGTTCTTCCACTCCAACCTTAACACACCACTGTGTGTTGTGGAGCTCGCTTTGTGCACAGGGACATAGTCGTGCTGGAACAGGTTTGGGCCTCTTAGTTCCAGTGAAGGGAAATTGTAAAGCGACAGCATACAAAGACATTTTATACAACCGTGTGCTTCCAACTTTGTGGAAACAGTTTGGGGAAGAACCACATATGGGTGTGATGGTCAGGTGTCCACATACATTTAGCCATATGGTGTATCTATCTATCCATTCATCTGTCTCAGTCATTGCCCTTCTGACATCTGATCCCTGAAAGCTAATATTTTTTCTGTTAGGTCCAAATTTCTGTAAAGCTTTTAGAAGAATTATACAAATTATGATTAGATTGAACTGGGGTGGGGGGGTGGGGGGGGGCGTATAGTCATCTGGGTTTTTATGTTTTATTTTTTTTTACTAGTGGGATGGTTAAGGTCCCCCTGGACTTTAACTATGTGTCTGATTCTGATTACGCAGATGTTCAAATAACGTAGATGGTTACGTTTTCATATTAGACTTATTTGGGATGGTAGGAGGACACTGTTTTTTATGTGTATTATTTGTATATGTATATTCATAAATCCTGCCTTTTAAGGAGGTTTAAGGTAGAGATGTTCTTAGCCCATTTTAGTAGTTTCATGGGCATTGAAACACTCATCTATTTATTCTTTTATATAACCTTACTTTTAATTACTTTTATGCCTTAAATTTCAACGTTTATGTTGTCATTTTTTATTTTTAAACTGCATGTCCATCTGTATTAATATTATTGCTGTTGTTGTGAACAATGATAAGTTTGTGGCTTATCATATTTCATATATGATATAAGTTTTTCCACAAATTTAAGGTGAACCAAAACTATGTAGCGGGAGGCGGACGTTATCGTAGTGGAACGCGGAAGTAAACGCGAGTGCGTCACTTCCGGGGCGTTGCCGAGATGGTCATGGCGGAGGGTACAGCAGTCCTGAGGAGGAACCGTCCAGGAACCAAGGCGAAGGTACTTCATTGTGTATGATAAACGCTTAGATTTGTGAAGATAGACGGTTCTTCTATAGATAAGATAATATATGGTATGTAGTGATCGAAGAAAACAGAGAGGCAGGGAACTGAATTAGCTAACTAGCTTCTTCCAAGCAGCGGATCCTGTTATTATTTTCTTTTTCCCACCCGTATCCCTACCTTCCTCACTGGTCCAATCAGGATGCGAGTTCTGGAATATAAACCAATCCTAGTTTAAGGGAGGCGGGGTTTGTTGTGAAAACAGGTGGGGTGAATTTTCACCGTCTAGACAACTAGCTATTTGTAGACACAGCAGTCAGCTGGAACACGAACTGTGACCGGAGCAGTTTTAGTTCATTTAGTTCATCACATTTACGTTTAACTAGTTAACATTGTGCTTACAGTGTGTTAGCGAGCTATATGGCTAATGTTAGCTACATAGCTGTCTGTAATGTAACTCTAATCTATAGTCAGATTAGAGATTAACTCAGATTAATCTCTAAATTAACTCAGATTAGTGATTAAATCAGATTAACTCTAGTCACAAACTGACTTGTGATCGTGTTTACATAGCTGTTAAGAGCTTTAAAAATGTTTAGAGGAACACTCAGATATATTCGCTCTCTTACTGCTAGTGGTGTAGATCATGATCCCTTTCCCAATGGTAGGTGTTTCGGTTTGTGATTTTCACGATATGATTTTCCAACATTTTAAAAACACACAAACCGGTTGTGAGAAATTTATTAGGAAATCTGTGCACCTCAGTGTATATAAGAAGAACCAAAAGTAAACATAATAGAGCAGATCTACTCATAATTTCTTAGAAAGATTTTTGAGAACGACTCCTCTATAAAAAATTTTTAAAAAATAAATAAAAATCTCTCACAATGGGCCTCATTTGTCAAAGTTTTACTGAAGTAAACCAAACTAAAAAAATTTTTTGTCTGCTTTACAAAAGTTTCAGAAAAGCTGGTTTTCTTTGTACGCGCGTGTATATGTTGATCGCAGCTCATTTGCATGTAGTGACGCCCACAAAACTCCATAAAAGGTAAAGTGCACAGACAGCTGTGAGGACGAAGTGAATGCTGAGGGTAAAGGCTGAAAGACAGAAGTGGAAGTTATTTTCACTACTATGGCAATAAAAATATAATAATAATATTATAGGCGTATATACCTCTGTTTATACGGTGCCATTTCTTTTGTCATATTTGAATGATTAGTTTTATTTGTCTTGATTTACGGGTTTGTGTTTGCTCGCTTTCTTATTTTATATTCTGTAATTAATGCCAGTGACATAAAATGACTTTTTAAAAAATTTTTATTTCTCTATGGTACTCTTGACCTACAGAACTAGCACGAGGATGTGTTTAGAGACTCCAAAGCTCTCTCTCTGGATGAGGGCTTCTGCTAAATGCTGTAAATGTAATAAAAATAAGCAATTTAAACTTGACAGTATATTCCATGTATGAGTGCATCAATCAATGCTGATTGTATGATCTGAAGTCGTCAGTTGTAAGTCTTCTTATGCGTAAATTCACACACACTCAGGAGCACGAGTAGGACACGGACGTTTTTCTGAATTTACAAGATTTTCATGAATACCAGCCTTCTTGTGTAAACGCTTGTACAAACGATTTACTAATAAATGCGCTGGTGTCCAGCTTGTTAAATGAGTCCCATTGTCAGTATTTATTACATTGTCATTATAAACTGAAAGAGAGAGTGGCTGTGAGGAAAGAAAATTGAACTACTCAAAAATAGATAGTTGTCTGATTTAGTTCTGCTCAGCAATGCCCTGTTCTTCTGTTTGTTTGATTTGATAGGCGTTGTGATAAATGATAAAGTCGTGAACATGCTCGGAGTGACAGCAGAGGTAGCAGTGTAACGTAACGCAGCAGATTACACAGCCAAAGGGTTTTCAGTGCTGTCCACGTCCCCTGAGCGGAGAAAGAAAGGATGCTGTGTGATTTAGGTCGAGTCCAGAGGGATGGAGTTGTGAAAAATTTTGGAGTCGCAGCCGAACAGAAAAGTCATGAGAACCGCTGGAGTAAAGAACTTGATTTGGCGAAAATTAAATGGAATAATAAACAGAAATGCTTTTTTAATCTGTATTTTGAAAAGTCCGTAGTGATGTAACCGTCCGATCATACCCCGTGACTTACTGTGGCAACCCTATTTCCCCAGAGATGTAGGACAGGACGTGCCATCTTGTAGAATATGAATTTGAATAACCCGTAGAACATGAATTGAAGTAAGTAACGATGTGTATGATGTGAATTTGTTGACAGGATTTTTACAGCTGGCCCGAGGAGTCCTTCGAGGAGATGGACAGCACTCTGGCAGTGCAGCAGGTGGGCATTAAGCTTTAAATGTTCCAGCCAGAGGTCGTATTCAGACCGGATATTAACTCTCCATTTCTATCTGATCACTCAAACCTCTCTCAGCCGTTAACAGAGACATACAGCCAATGTAATGTTTGTAGAGAAAACATTTCTCAGGTGAAAGTACTGTTACATTAAAGGGATAGTTCACGCAAAAATGAAAATTCTGTCAATTACTCAGCCTCATGTCGTTCCAAACCCATAAGACTTTCGTTCTTCTTCAGAACACAAATGAAAACATTCTAATGAAACCTGGGAGATTTCTGTCCCTCCATTTACAGTCCAGTAACCAAAACTTTCAAGCTCTAAAAAGTTCATAAAAGTATCGTAAAAGTAATCCATGTGACTCCAGTTGTTTAATCCCAATTTTACGAAGCGATAGGAATGATTTGTGGGCGCAAAAAAACTAAAATGAAGTCTTTATTCACAAAATATCTTCACTTCCTCATAGATCTCCGACACGCGTTCATGAGAGAACCACGACGCATGCGTGTTGTTTTGACGCAAGAGCAGGCAAAAAAATGCAAGTCCTCCTCTATATCGAAATCTGCAGACATCTTTGTTACAAAGATTGTTTTATGTGACTCAGTTTGTGTACAGCGTCCCTCTTCCTCGGCTGTAAACAGTGCAGTGCTTCCGGATCTGGTTCTCGCGATACAACGGGACCCGGAAGTGCTGCACTGGACTTTTTTTTTTTGTCCACTCACATCAACATGTGGTTCTCTCGTGAACGGCGTCGGAGATCTATGCGGAAGTGAAGATATTTTGTGAATATAGACTTCATTTTAGTTTTTTTGCGCACACAAATTATTCTTATCGCTTCATAGAATTGGGATTAAACCACTGGAGTCACATGGATTACTTTTACGATGCCTTTATGAACTTTTTGGAGCTTGAAAGTTTTGGTTACTGGACTGTAAATGGAGGGACAGAAATCTCACAGGTTTCATTAAAATGTTTTCATTTGTGTTTCGAAAATGAACGAAAGGCTTATGGGTTTGGAATGACATGAGTGTGAGTAATTAATGACAGAATTTTCACCTTTGCGTGAACTATCCCTTTACGAATAACACACAGTTTACTTAAAAGACTGAAGTCTGTTGAGTATTCGTTGGGCAAAATGAACAAAATCTCCATCTCCACAGAGTAACTGATTCTCTGTCTTTCTCTGCAGTACATCCAGCAGAACATTCGCTCTGACTGCGCCAACATCGACAAGATCCTGGAGCCTCCCGAGGGCCAGGATGAGGGGGTTTGGAAATACGAGCACCTGAGGTACGCTGATGGGCTTTCTAAGGGTTTAATTTAGACTTTTTGTCCACAGATCAATTTTATGTGGTAGTGTATAAACGGACTGAATTGGTGGCTGTTTGTCCTGATTTCATTGTAATCTGTTCATTATAGACAGTTTTGTCTGGAACTGAATGGCCTTGCTGTTAAATTACAGGTAGAAATGCTACACACACACTGCTGTATTCAAATTACGGTGTATACGATTTGTCCAATGGTGCTGTGTTAGAAAAAGAGCTTAAAAACTTCTCTCTATGTCGTGTGTGTGTGTGTGTGTGTGCGCATCCATTCAGGGAGAATGCCACCCTGACACATGCACACAAATGACCGCTACAGAGCAGTGGATCTTTCTATGTGCTGCACATAAAACCCCTAAAGAGGTAAGGCCTGCATCAAATTCCTTTCTAAGCTGCAATCAAATTCTAATCACTCCTAAGATTTGGTATTTTCATGTAATCAAACATTGTAATTGGACTGCGTTCATACCACATAAACCACACAAGGTGAAAATGATCAGCTTCTTAAGCAAACGAATACAAAGCGTAGTTTGATTATGAAGTTGAATGTTTCATCGCTTATATATTTCTGTAAATCTGTTTTGTATCCCGTATGAAACTTAATAACCTGCTGTCTGACTGCGGAGCAAAGCAACAAAACATCTATCTCTGACGCATCATTAAAGCGTGTTTGTGTTTGTGTCCGCAGTGTCCTGCTATCGACTACACGAGACACACGCTGGACGGAGCTGCCTGTCTTCTAAACAGCAACAAGTATTTTCCCAGCCGGTGAGTATGAAAGCAGGACCACGTTGTTTCAATATGGAGTATTAATATTAATAGATTTACTCTATCTGCACTTCTCACAACATGCGTCCAGTGTACTTGTGTGAGAATTAGCAGGGCCAGAACGCTGTCGGTTATTATTTGTTTCTGAACTTATCATTCTCATGACCTCAACAAAATGATTGAGATCACGGTATAACAATGTTTCAGGGTGAGTATAAAGGAGTCATCGGTGGCAAAGCTGGGTTCGGTCTGCCGCCGCATCTACAGGATATTCTCCCACGCTTACTTTCACCACCGCCAGATATTCGACAAGTATGAGGTGAGCCGGGCAGCTTAACTTATCTCATAATGAGAAATGGTAGATAACTTTTACTTTATTCATATCTTCACTTTGGCACTACGATTTGGTTTTGGCAAATGGACTAATAGGCGTGAAAGTGGCCTTAGTCCTAGACAATGCAGATTTTCCATAAATCCCCATGGACAGTGGAATTAAATTTCCTAAGGGTTTGGTTTACGATGTGTGTAAAGGTGCATAGGCAGTACTGTTTACAAAATTCTACATCAGTATCAGTAAAAAGTTACACTTGGTGAAGACCAAGTTGTATTGATGAGTCCTGCAGACACATGGCCCTTTGCGGATAAGACCCGAGACCTCTAGACTAGATTACAAAAATCTCAATTTTCTTTTTTTGTCTGCTTGTCTGTCCAGGACGAGACCTTCCTGTGTCACCGGTTTACTCGATTTGTAATGAAATATAACCTGATGTCGAAGGACAATCTCATCGTGCCCATCCTGGAGGAGGAAGGGCAGACCGCTGGCTCTGCCGAGAGTGATGCCTGAGGGGACACACGCACGTGCACGCACACACACACACACACACACCCCGTACAAGTTGAAATGCAAAAATGTTAACATTTTTGTATCAATGCTAACATTTTTTGTGAATCAATGCTAGTGGTTGCCCTTACACAGGATCTCATTTTTGAATAACACCACTAGCCACTTTCATTTATCATCGACGGTGTTAGGATTCTTTGAGTGAGGTCTTCCATTAACACATCATATTACTGACATAAAGTACCTCACCCATATAAATGCACAGCCTTATATGTAACACATTGTTTTGCATCATTGTGTTAATCACAAACTAGAAACTCCAAGAGACCTTATAAAAGCCAAACTCTTCTTACAGGAGCATCACAGAAATCAGCTGGCTGATACACACACACACACACACACACACACACACACAGACACACACACACACACACACACACACACACACACACAGACACACACTCGGCTGTGCCATCAGTCGAGTTACAGCAACACTACCAGGGCATTTTAGTGTCGTGAGGTTAAAAAAAATTA
This sequence comes from Cranoglanis bouderius, assembly GCA_023630585.1. Taxonomy (NCBI): domain Eukaryota; kingdom Metazoa; phylum Chordata; class Actinopteri; order Siluriformes; family Cranoglanididae; genus Cranoglanis; species Cranoglanis bouderius. The sequence continues at coordinate 3,727,240 of CM042560.1, read as the reverse complement.
GCAGGGTAACTATGGTTACCACATGATCTAAATAATCATGGGGCAAACTTTTTAACTGACTGCTTGCTTTTCTTTGCTTGTGTTTTCTTTACTCCTGCTTAAGTTATTGCTAATGAAGTTTAAATCATTCACAGCTAAGACCATCCAGCCTTTTTTTTCTCCTATAAAACTGTATCATTTACATTAGTATGTGAATAAATAACTAATAAACAAGTGTACAGAGCCACAATATTTGTGTAATATTTGTGAGACAATTCCTCACTCTTATTAATCACTCTGATTTATTGACTTCAACAATGCAATTTTCAAAACCAATTTAACGGCATATATACTTCTGTAAGAAACATACATATCTCGTTATAAAGACATTAAACCACACATCAAACACTGTTCAGTGTTCTGAAAATTCCCTAAATGTAATAACAACCGCTAACAACAAAAACAGTGTACATGACAAGCATAAATCCCCCTTTTAATAGAAGATTGCTTTGTTTTTCTGGGTTCAAGAACCACTGCTCACATCCCTGTGTGTGTACAAAACGACAATTAAAAAAAGAACTTGAATAAATATGACCCTTTCCCAGGTGCACAAATTGTATAGACAACAAAAAATAAAAACGGGAGTGTCCTAAAATGCTCTTAGAGTGACATGTACACACTCACTAGGCTAAGTGAACCAAACAGCAAATGTTAGAGTTGTAGTAAATGAACAATCCGAGAAATAAAGACCTTTTTTTAAAAACTATATACAGAAACACAACGTCAAGCCGAAGAAACACTTGCGTGGGGAAAAATCAGTTTGTGGGGAAAATGAGTGAGCTTCTCATAAACCTATGAGTGAACACAGACATACTACAGATATACTGATATAGATATGTTTAAATAAATAAATAATTGTGGCTGTTTGAATAAGCTGATCGTAGGAGCAATATGACAGTGTTATACTGTACGTGAATGAGAGCTGTGCGTCTTCATGTTGAGAGAGTTGATAAAAGCTGTAGTACATAGTGAGCGTATGGACGTCATTCTTTTGGTTATAAAAGTATAAAGGCAGGTATTAAATGTCCAAGAGATTTAACGTAAGGCACGTAGCGATACCGTGTCGTCCAGATGATTTGCATTTGGCTTCATGTTTGTTCCTTGAGAACTTACAGCTGACTTACGACAGTATGATTGTATCCATACTGACTAAATCTTAAACAAATGGTGCGGCATATCGAAACCTTTTTTACTTGTTTTCTGGGCATTTTCTAAATTCTTGACTGTAACTCCAGAGTGAAGATTCATCATTGCCATGATAAACAGAGTGTACAGTACAATTACAAATCTTGGATACAAAAACAGTGACTATGTCATCTGGGAGGTTTGTTGTAAGTAGTTTCTGGTTGAAGCTTGTTTTAGTTTGTGTAAATATCTTGGTAAGATGTAAATGGTCCGTAAACCTGATTTACAGACATTTATATTTGTTTAGACTATAAACACGAAGTTTAGTTTTAGATGCGGTAATACGTTGGTATAATCAAGATTATTTGTGTTTTTAATATAAAGCTTGTTCGAAGTGCTAGTTTGTGTTCTTTACAATGCACAGACTGTATGTTTTGTTGTTACAAAATCCGCCTTCAGACAGAGGAGTAGATTTTGTGTAGGCCTGCTTTGTATAGATAAGATAGTGTGTTTGCTGGCTTGGTCGATTTTCTTTTTCGTTTTAAGGTTTTTCAGTATTTAGGTTTAGTTTAACTATCTTATTATAAGTGTATTTCAGTTTTGTTTCAGCAGAGACATCTTGGCTTCATTTTTAGGCAGCTAGTTTAGGTTTAGTTCTGACGATGGCTGGCGTTTATGTCTGGTCGATTGTGTTCGTGTTACAGTTGACAGGTGTATACTGAGCTGTGAGGTGAGGAAACAGATCAAACCCTTCTATTTCAGAGCATCCTGTGCAGGTGAGGATGCAGGAGGAGGTGGGGTGTGAAGATCGAGCCGGTAGTCTTTACGCAGGTGGGTGTAATGTGGGCCACGGCTGTACCTGGGTCTCAGATGGACAGGAGTGTGAGAGAAACCTCGTCTCACTGGCTGGAACTTTTGCTCCTGATAAGTAGAAAGGGTGACATCATGCGCTTATCAGACTTTGCTTATAGGTAATTTAGCCAAACTTTTCACTTCACATGTCTAATAAAGAATGTCAGTATTTGCAAAATATCACCAAAAATTGTTTTTTATTGTCTGAAACATTTCAATATGCTAATGCTTTGACCTGCCTATTGTGAAAGTGCTTTATAGTGAAGAACAGGCTCACCTTCACTCCATCACCCTGAGGCAGAATCAGTGGACTCTGCAGACAAATCTGATATGATGGCTGCACCATGTGATCCATATATGCCTGCTCACACACACACAAATAAAACTTATACACACTCTACATACATAGTTTACAATGTACAGTGCAAGTTTTACCCCATGATTTCCGTGTCTATACAAAAATTGAATTCCAATAAGTAAAAAAAAAATTATTACTATCTTTTAATATCTTTATATACACTATTTGACCATTTTAGGAACATCTGTGAAACCTATCACAATGTTATTTGATTGTGAGGGTGTGCAAACTTTTGTACACAATGTATTTTACATTCTCTCACACTAAAATACAATATAATACATGCCATTAAATGCATGATACATAAAAACACAGACACCATACACAAAATATGTGCTCTAATACTTTACACACACACACACACACACACACACACACACACACACACACACACACACACACACACACACACACTATACTTAGAAACTATAAGAGTGTTAAAGATTCTGAAAAGTGTGTTAATTGTTACCTCAGGAACACCACCTTCCATCATGGCTGACTGAACACACCCATTTTCAATCGGCTCCACTGGGTGATACATCAATTCAGCAGGCTGGACATATAGCAAAGGACTCGGGTTCGAAGGAACAGAGGACTAAAGCATGCGCGCACACACACACACACACACACACACACACACACACAAATGAGCGATCAGTGATACACGAACTGACTGCAGTATATCTGCAACAGCACACACCTCTACCTGAGGAAAAGCCCATGGCACGTGTCCGTTTACACACTGGGAAGGACCCTGAGTAAGAGAGAGAGAAAGAAAGAGATGGTAATTAAAAGGGACCAAGTCTGAGGTCACTGCATTTCTTCTCTCATTATTAAACCATTCTCCTCCTCCTCGTTGGAAATTATATCCATCCATCCATCCATTTTCCATACCGCTTACCTACGCAGGGTCGCGTGGAGCCTGGAGCCTATTCCAGGGAACTCGGGGCACAAGGCAGGGGACACCTTAGACGGGGTGACAACGCATTGCAGGGCACAATCACACACTCACACACCCATTCACACACTATGGGCAATTTGGGAATTTCAATCAGCCTACAGAACATGTCTTTGGACTGGGGGAGGAAACTGGAGTACCCAAAGGAAACCCCGAAGCACGCGGAGAACATGCAAACTCTGCTCACACAGAGCGGAGGCGGGAATTGAACCCCCGAGCACGGAGGTGCGAGGTAAACATGTTGAACACTAAGCCCCCCCGATAATTATATAAAACGTTAAAAGAAAATGCAGTGGCTACATTTCTAACTGGAAAAATCGGAATAAGGTTAGACCTTAAGGGCTAAGGTTGTAGAGCAGGTTGTCCACTAATCGTAGGGTTGGCGGTTCAATTCCCGGCCCACATGACTCCACGTGCCGAAGTGTCCTTGGGCAAGACACTGAACCCCAAGTTGCTCCCAATGGCATGCAGGTGCCTTGCATGGTAGCTCTGCTGCCATTGGTGTGTGAGTGTATGGATGAATGAGACACAGTGTAAAGCGCTTTGTGAACCATTTGTTTAACCGCAAAGGTTAAGAGGCGCTATATAAGTGCAGACCATTTACCTTGAATGTTATAAAAACGTTACACCAGTCTTCGGGGTTTTTTTTGTTTGTTTGTTTTTAATGTCCAAATGTTGATTACTTCTGCATTTACAGAAAGTGTGTTTGGCTTCATTTTTTATATAAGCTCAGAACTACTACTACAGGTCTAAGGGTAAAATCTTAAAATCTAAAATAACTTTAGAAATCAAGTATTTATAAGATTTTCAATTTTCTCTCCTATATACAGTGTAGTTAAATACTGACCATGCGTGGTCCTGCCATTATACTGATATTTATGTATCTGTGCACGCTGACCTGGTGTTGGTGGCAGGCTTGTGGAGTATAAAAAGGAGGAGCAGAGTGAGCCACCATGACTGGAGATCCGGGTACTGTGTGTGACTAATAAACACAAAACAGCAAAATGGAGCATTATAGCATTATACTTACACAAATAGAAATTTTGAGCTGAATAAACCTCACTGTGTAAATATTATTCAAATTTTCATAATATATACATATCTAAATAGAAAAAAATACACATTCAGATGTGTAAGATCCCATAATTTTGGGTGCCTAAGGTAGGGCACATTAGGCAACACACACATTTTTAGGAAGGAAACTGGATAAATGTCTGTCAATTCATTTTACTTTCATATTTCTAAATTCACAGTTCATAGAAGACATTACTGTGGATCAGTAAATATACACGTGTAAGTAAATCTACATCTATAATAACTGTGTGTCTGTTTGACCCCGTGTGTGATGTGTGTGCTGAACGCACAGCAGGCCAGTGTGGTGGGTGTATATTTAGCTCTGGGTTGTGGAAGTAGGCCACTCCATTGTGGTAGGTGTAGGGATATCCAGTTGGCGTGGTTAGGTACATGGTGCCAAGAGGTGCTGGGAGAGCCAGAGGAGGGCTGGGACTTACCACGGTGTAATCGCCTGGTTTAAAAACACACAGCATTATACGCCAGTCTAATACGGCTATCATACTGTCAAACAAACACGCATGTGATGTAATGATTCGTACAGTGCATGGCCACTTGCTGCTTACGAATGGCCTGTCCGATGTTCAGCCTCTTATCTCGAAAACACAACCTACCAGCCTGAGACAGACAACGAGAGAGAGATAGAGAAAGAGACTCATGTTTTACTGATCCATTTATATAGAACAAGAAAGCATTGAACATAAGTTACACCACCAGTGTATATCTATAAATATATCACAGTACACAGGTAGATAGAGTTGGAGCCTTACAGCCCCAGAGCTTGACAGTTCAAACCTGACCTCTAGGTACTGCCTGCTAACCTGTCTCTGAATGGCCCCAGACTTTGTCAGAGACCATAGATCAAGAAGCTATCAAAACAAGTCTGGGAAAAAGTTGTGGAAAGTATCAGGGTTCGTTTATAAAAAAAAATAAAAAAAATTTTAAAAAACCACAAACTTCGAACATCTTGTGGAACAACAATTAATCCATTATTAAGAGTGGAAAGGATGCGGTACAACAGTGATTCTGCCTAGATCAATGAGATAAGAAGGGTTTTAGTCAGAAATGCAGCCAAGAGGCTTCAACCTGATGCTATCACCACTGTGCTTCAACTGTAAGGATGGTGTTCTCAAGTAGATTCATGGCATATAATCCCAGTTAAATCAATTTCAGTTACATGGTTGTAACACTACAAACTGTCAAAAAATTATGGAATATTTGGGATTATGAAATACTTATATAAGGATATACCCAACATATCCTAAATAAACAATGTGAAATATCAGGAACATATCCTTATCCCTCTTTTTTGTATTTACGTTTTCTCAAATACTGTTGGTACACTGGATGTCAGTTGCTTCCCCATTTATATTCCCTGTTAAAACCATTAAATAGATCGGAAGAAAAAAACGAAGAAGAAACTTAAACTGGAACATATCAGATCTATTCTCATAAAACATACACTTGCATCATGCAGAATTTTCTGTGCATCCTCTGGAGTCTCAAAGGTGACAAAGCCATACCTAGACAGGAAAAAATAGAGTGAGAGCGGGAGAAAAAAGGAAATGAGCTTCTAATTTTTTTAAAAATTCAATTAAATCTCACATACTGAAACAATGAGAATGCACTTACCCCTTTGACACTCCAGCACGATCAATAACAATCTTCACTTCCTTAACTGTTCCATAGTGGGAGAAAAACCGCCTGAGATCATTCTCGTTAGTCTAAACACACACACACACACACACACACACACACAGGTCAGAGATTCGTTAACTTTATCAGACACGTCTCTGCATGGCTAGGATTTCAGATTTCACAATAAGAAGTATCTTAAGGTATACAGTGATTTAGAGATCACAGTGCACACACTTACTTTGAGATCAATCCCTCCGACAAATATGCGGTTTGGGATGACTGTGCCAAAGCGGGATGAGTGGTCGAGAGCGCTGGTCAGTTCTGGAGGTGTTGGACTGACTGAAGGAGAGCTGGTCTGGGTCTGATTACATGTGGAGGAGAAACACACAATCACTGACCTCCCCTAACCTACATATGGTTACGATTAGGAAATCTATCATCCAAAATAATGAGTTAATCCTGCTTGGCTAAAATGGCCCTAAATGCCGCAAAGCATCTACTACTTACACTTGTCTTTTTTAAGGCGAACTAATAGAAGATTTAGTACTCATGACCTTAAATGTGTGATATAATTTGTTACAACTATTAACAAATAGCAAACTTAACATCTAAAGTTTCAAACATATTTGCTATTTATTAGAGATGGCACAATAGCACTTTTTCTTTTCCGATAACGATAATGAAACCGTGAGTGTCAGCCGATATCGATACCCATCTGTTTTTTTTTTATTTATTTATTTAAAAACTAAGCTTAAAAATGTTTTTAAAAATTCATGTTTTTTTTTTAATAATTAAAAAAAAAAAAAAAACAGAAGCATGTCACTTAAAAAAATACAGAATTAAAAAAAAAATGTATGGCTAATAACTTATACAGAAAGCCATGACACAAAGATGGCCGTCATAGTTAAACCAAGTAAAATTTACCGAAAAAGAAAAATTGCGATGCCAATACATAAAGGTAATCACTCAAAAAAAATTTAGGAAAATTAAAAACGGTCGAGCAACCTGCATTGGACCACTTGAGATGGAATGACCCTACACAACACTGGACTCGACTGTAAAACATAAGCCATTTATAATAATAATAATAATAACAATAATAAGAGGAAGAACAATAAAATATATACACGTAATTACACACAATTATACAACAACGTGCAAACCAAAAACGAGCAAAACGACAACTTTATCGGAACAGTCGTGACAAAAACAACCGCGCTTCCCTCCCTAGCTAAGATTTGAAGTGATTTAGCTAGCAACTTGGACTTTAACGGAACAATATCACCGACTTATCACAAAGTAACGGTCGCGCACGCAATACACACATTCAAATGTTTAAAATTTAACGGTTAATTAACCAGAGAGTGACACGAACATTATTTTATCTGCTGGTTAGTTAGCAGCATAGCTCTAGGACTTACGCCTGTCTCGCTCTCCATCTCTCTCAGGCTTGATGTGGGTCGACGTTTGGAAGAAAAATACAACATAAAATAAAAGCCGTAATGTATGAAATATGAATATCTAACATAAGACACTCGTTTGAGGAAGAAAAATGCTCTTTTCTCTGTGGCGTTTACGTATAAAACTCGAAAAAGTTATAAATAACAAGATGATGAGGTAAAAAAAAAAAACGCCGCTGAGGTCTTTGCATGTAACAAGGGGTCGATGTAATATAGTAAAATATGCAATAAGCAATCAGCTCGGTTACAAAAGTAAATAAATCGACGGAAAGTAGCCTAATGCATTGGTATTTATAGCAGAAAAAGATTAAGATGAGAAAAAAAATAATTCTGATGTTTTTGCGTACATTGATTCCCCCCATTTGGACGCGAGAATGGACTCTTCCACTTTTTTTTCCCAACGCGGGAAAGTGAATGTTATGTCTCACTGCAGAAAAATAACTTTATTCAGTTTGTTTGTTTGTTTTATACTGTATCAGTGACCTACAACATATTCGCTTCAAATATTTTTGATCAATGATTGACAGGATTTTTTCCTGTTGTTAAAATCAATTTGAATGATATAGTGTTGAGAAGAGAGAGGAAATGTGACAATAAAGAATAATAATTTTAAAAATATAATAATTAGATGATTCAAAACTCAGACTGGAGATGTCTCCTTGTGCCTGCTTGTGCCTGTCCACAACTTTATTCCGGAGATCTTTTGACAGTGCCTTGCCACCCATAGTTGATTGTTTGCTTCAGTTGCACTACAAAATGCTCCAGGAAAGCTCTTTTCATGCTGAGCTAATCAAAATGACCACAGCTGATCACAGTTGAAAGTCAAATGGCTTTGTGTGCCATTGAGAAGGTGATTAGCTACACCTTATTGAGTTTACAAGTCATTTTTAGGAGGGGGGTGATCCTTTTTCCAACTCAGTGATTCTGGTTTTTTATTTATTTTTATTTTTTTCTGACATGTTGGTGTTATATCTTTCACTTGGATGTTATAAGTTGCACTGAGTAAATACAGCTGGATAAAACAAAATCTGTGTCCATATATATATATATATATATATATATATATATATATATATATATATATATATATATATATTTAGTATAGTTCTAACTCTTTGCTTATGTAATAGGTGAATATTATGAATAGGTGAATAGGCCACAGGATCTCCGAAGATCATAGCTGGAGAATTGCAGAAGTTAGTTGCGTCTTGAGGTCAGAAAGTCTCTGAAACTACAAACCCTCACCTACATCACCACAGGTTGTTTGGAAAAAACCTCTACAGTCATCCAAAAACAAACTCAAGTGTCTTCAGTTTGCCAGACACTACTGAGTTCTATGGTGAAACCAAAATAGAGCAATAAACACCAGAGGTGGTTTTGGTGCACACAGAGAGGTAGCCATATGGAAAAGTACCTCATGCCCACGGTTAAATATGGTGGTGGCTCTTTTATTATTTTGTTAGGATACATGGCATCATGGACTCTATCAAATATCAACAGATATTAAATGAAAACCTGACTGCCTCTGCCAGAAAGCTTATAATGGGCCGTGGTTGGATCTTCCAGCAGGACAATGATCCAAAACATACATCAAAATAAACACAAAAATGGTTTACTGACCACAAAATCAAGGTCCTGCCATGGCCATCCCAGTCCCCTGACTTGAAACCCATAGAAAACCTGTGGGGTGAACTGAAGAGTAGAGTCCACCAGCGTGGACCTCGAAATTTGAAGGATCTGGAGAGATTCTGTATGGAGGAATGGTCTCAGATCCCTTGCCATGTATTCTCCAACCTCAGCAGGCATTATAGGAGAAGACTCAGAGCTGTTATCTTGGCAAAGAGAGGTAGCACAAAGTATTGACTAAAAGGGTGCCAATAATTGTTGCACACCTATATTTAACAAAGTTTTTTTTTTTTTTGATAAACCTGTGTTTTGTTTGCAATTGTTTGATATCCATGAGAGCAGAGTATTTTTGTGAATTTTTTAAACAAAAGATCAAAAGGTTAAACAATAAAGACAATTTTGAACAGCCTTCCTTACTCTTATTTACCAAAGGGGGGCAATATTAGTGGAGGGCACTGTATAGAAAAGTGAGAGTGTGTGATTCCCTACTCTGTCCAGCAGAGGGCGCAGACACGCGCAGTGTTACTGCATGACATCAAGCCCGAATAACAGGCGAAGAAGAAGAGGAACAACATAATGGTGGAGGAAATGAACAAATCCGAAAAACGCGCACAATAAACACACGAATTGTCCTGACAAGGAAATCATCCAGATCTACCCCGGAATAGAAGAAAAACATGGCTTTTGTCACGGCCAACTGGAATCCTCTTGGAGAGAATTTTTACAGGTAACAGCACCGAGGCTGAAATCTCCAACGCCAGTTAAAGTATATTAGTAACTGGTTAAACAGCGACGAAATAAAGGTCATGGAATATAAATGCGTTTAAGCTTGGTAGGGTGTGTTAGAAAAGCAAGTGATTTGGTAATTTACTACCAAATATCTGCAGATCATTTGGGAAGTCATGGAAGGCTGGGAGGTCATGTGACAGGTGTGGTGACGTCATGATCAACAGGGAACGAACGAACGAATGAATGAATGGATTTTATCTCTGTTGTTTATTTCACTGGCAATTTTTTTTATTCTGTACATAAATGTAATGTGCTAAATTGAAGAAAACAGAGATCCCCAGCAGCGTTTCATTAAACATCTCGTGATTACCAGAAAAGAATCTTGTTATTACAAGAAAATATTCCCAGATAGCATACATTTCTGGGCAATGGCAAAGGTCATATGGGCCGTATCTGGCCCACACACAACAAGCCGGTTTTAGGCTTGTTTTGTCTGGGCCCACATCTGGCCCAGAAGCCAGCCACACTCAGGTTGAGTCATTACCGTCATTCCATACGGTATGCGGGCCAGCTCTCTTTTGCTATCTGGGTTGTATCTCATTATTACGAGAAATGCTCGTAATACGTGATGCTCACGTGCCTGTTGTAGGCTCTTTCAGCGGTGGACAGGTGTCAGCATGGGCGCTCTGACCGGTCTGCAGCTACGCAGCCCCATACGCAGCAAGCTGCATTGCACTGTGTGTTCTGACACCTTTCTATTATAGCCAGCATTAACTTTATCGGCAGGATGTGCTACAGTAGCTCTTCCATGGGAGCGGACAAGACAAGCTAGCATTTGCTTCCCGCATCAGTGAGCCTTGGGTGCCCATGACCCCATCACCGGTTCACAGGTTGTCCTTCCTAGGACCACCTAGGAGATGCTCTGACCCAGTCGTCTAGCCCTCACAATTTGTCCCTTGTCAAAGATCCTTATATTTGCCCATTTTTCCTGATTCCAACACATCCAACACAAGTTCGAGAACTGACTGTTCATTTGCTGCCTAATATATCCCACCCCTTAACAGATGCCATTGTAATCAATAATCAGTGTTATTCACGTCACCTGTCAGTGGTTTTAATGTTATGGCTGATTGGTGTATACACACAATATCCTCATTTTGTTGATTTTGGTATCAATAAAAAAAAGTTTTCTTTATTATTTATCTTTGTAACTATTTGAATTCCTCTTCTTAAATGCAGAAATGCATAAATTTTTAATGTTTCTTGCAATAAACAGGAAGATTGAGCTGTATGAGATGGGCTGGAATCTGAAGGATGGTCTCAGAGATTGTTTAATAGCTGCAGCTCCATACGGTGGACCAATTGGTAAGTCACAGAAAAAAGGAGCTGGATTTTTAATTGTTGATTTTTTTTTTTTTTTTGCACTGACCAGTCTTATATGCCTTTGGGACTGTCTAGGAATTGCAACAAGATTACTGATAGATCCTTCATGTCTGTTGATGCATCCTGATTTTTTTTGTTGTTGTTGACATTTTTGTATGCTCACTTTATTGTCCTATGTATGTGCATAATGTATATGAATAGTGCAGAATTATATAGTGCTGTAGAGAGGATACAATGTAGTACACCTAGCAGCCAGAGACCCCTTTATCTGTAACGTGGGCCTTTGATTATGGACATCATCCAACTATTCAAATATTAGGCTCAATATTTAATTGTGTGCGATTAATTCTTTAGCGTATTTATTATAGCCATAGAGGTTTTTAATCCTGAAACTTCCACCAGCAGAACACATTAAGTCCAAGCTGACATTACTAATTCAAAAATAATTCAGCCTATAAATAAAGTTTGGATTAAACCCATTCAATTCAAGTGACCAGTCAAACAATTAGAATAAATTAACAATAAATATTACTTTGATAATGTTGGGTTGTGGTTTCACAGACACCTGGGGCTATGCATCATGTCCTCCTTATGATATTCTTCGCTCTTTTGTGTGATACGAACACAGTATTATAAACTCATTATTGTTCGAATACATATTGTATACTTATGTTTAAAGTAATAATATAGTGGTATTTTTTAAATTAAGACATAGTTTGGCATTTTAAAATAGTCATTCATGCATAAGCCTCTGTAAAAGATTATGATAGGGTGATGATCTACTTTAATGTTAACTCTTACACTCATCGTTCTTTCTCAGCTCTGCTCAGGGAGCCTCAGCGCCGTTCTCCCAGCGCTCGACCCCAGCTAGAGATCTATTCTGCTTCTGGAGGGACTCTCGCCAGCTTTCCAGTAAACACCCATGTGACAAATGGACTGGTGTGAATTGAGAGTGTATTCCTCTTTTTGCATGTACAGGCGTGATTAACGTGTTTGTCTCTGTGCAGTGGAAGAGTGGTGTGGTGAAACAGCTGGGCTGGACGGTGTGTGACGATCTCCTGTGCATTCAGGAAGATGGCACCGTTCTCGTCTACGACCTCTTTGGCAGTTTCAAGAGACACTTCAGCATGGGCAACGTGAGGAGATCTGACAAACATGCCCAGCACACCCTTATGCTTTGTCTCAGGATGATTTCACACTTATTAGTCCATTTGCTGAGTGTGTTCAGTGTGTTATTTTTATGTTAAGGAGAAATAAAAGTGAGTGTAAATAGATCAGGTCCAAGCTTCAACTAAGACATCACGATTCTCTCTGGAACTAGGAGGTGGCACAGAGCCAGGTTGTGGAGGCCAAGGTCTTCCATTCGCCATATGGAACTGGAGTTGCCATAGTAACAGGAGCATCCCGCTTTACCCTGGCAACAAACATTGATGATCTGAAGCTGAAGAGGTTACCTGAGGTACCAGGTACCAGCACCCTGTTATTCTGTCCATATCTTTTCTTTTTTTCTTCAGTATCTGTCCATAACTTTTGTTTTTGAATCATTCTCTTTGTTTATCGTTATACTCCAGGTCTCCAGGGGGTGCCATCGTGCTGGGCAGTGCTTACCCAGGACAGACAGAGCAAAGTGGTGGTGGCAAGCGGTGCTGATCTTTTTATACTGGACTACGGCACCTGCACTGCAGTGGTGAGAAGCTGCTACAAACACAAACACACACACACACACACACACACACACTCATATATCAGTTTATAGTAAATAAATAAAGCACTGCATGTATATGTGCTGACTGGCACCTTGAAAGAACATTGTAGTCACACATCTTTGCCTTGTGTGTGTGTGTGTGTGTGTGTGTGTGTGTGTGTGTGTGTGTGTGTGTGTGTGTGTTTCAGAGCCCTCCAGGCCTTTCTCCTCAGGCCACCAGTATAGTACACATGTGTGTGTCATTCAGCTATAAGTACCTGGCGCTGTTTACTGACTCGGGCCATGTGTGGATGGGCTCCACCAACCTGAGGGTATGTAATGTAAATAGCACACAGCTCACGCTTAATGTTCAACATGGTGTTTGTATTACAGGAAGTCCAAACAACCCACCAATCGCCTAGTTGGGAAAAGTGAATTTGAACCAAAGAGATTGTTGTCAGATTTTTGTCAGATTAAAAAATAAATTCCCCATTTTCTACGTAATTTGGTCTTGCTAATTGCCTCCCACTAGCTTGTGAAACCACAAACTTCCACTCATGATTCTTAACACACACAGAGGAAAGCGCGATCAGCCCTCTTCCGTATACATGAACTCACAGATGCCCACGATTGGCTAGCGTCACTGAAATTTGTTCTCTTGACTCCTGGACACGGATAGTTCTGGTATTGTCCTGATTCAAACTCGCGACGATTCTCTTGTTCCACTCGGGAGACCATTTTGTCCGATTTTTTTTTTTTACAGCGATTTCAACACATCAGCTTGACGATCTGGTTTGGGTTTATGTCTCTCTCTATATTCACTGATATTTACTATATTCAGTCACTGATATCACTCCAATTTTGTGTCATGGCACAAGGTTCAGCTGTTGTTTTGTCTTTTTGTTGCTGTAAGGGTCAGAAAACTCACTTAGCATTTATGTGTGTAGGAAAAACTCAGTGAAGTTGAGACCAAAGTCAGAAATCCACCCAGACAGATGGCATGGTAGGTGCACTTGCACTTGCAAAAAAAATATATATAGCCTTATAGCCTGTATACATAAATATGTGTGGTGGTCTAGGAAAACCCTTCAGATGTCACTGGCTAAAAAAACTGGCTAAAACAACTAAAAATTATGAAAAATTGGGTTTTGGACAAATAAAATTGGGGTTTTCTGTCTATAACATCAATCAGTGTGCCTAAGGATGTCAAAACCTTGCTAGCTAAGTGTGATTTTCACAATTTGATCAAGTTTGATAGCTATGTTGCATTGTGTTACATTATATTCTGTTTCTAATCAGATTCCAGCTGTTAAAATCTCCATCGTTCTCCTGCACCTCAGTCGGAGCGAAATCTTTAAATTCTCTCTATTCACTTTAAGCAGATTTTAAACTGCTAGACCTTTCTTTATTTGTGGCTAAGATGCATGCAAAATATATTTCAGTTCAGAAAACACTTGTAAATTTCAGAATTACAGTATACAGTATAAAATATCTTTTTTAAAAAGGCACCATGTGAAGGGTTGTCCCAGGCTGCCACATCCACATATATGTACTGGTACATTATGTTTAATAATGGACTACGTTTTACTGTGGAAAAAGTATTTTTTCATCTTCCTCTCCTTTCTCTGTAGGTGCCGCAGGCCTAAAAGTCAGCAGCCCTCAGTGGTGATCATGTGGGATCGGTACCTGCTGGTAGTAGGCGTGTGTAAAGACACCATCCCATACCACCTCGAGGACGACTCAGTTCTGGTCCCAGAGCTGGACAGTGTTCGAATTATCAACGCCACAAATCATGAACTGTTGCAGGAGGTGCCAGG
>CM042560.1:3620000-3710000 GCA_023630585.1 Cranoglanis bouderius | reverse complement strand
ATTGATTACAAATGCGCTCTTGTTTAACAAAGAAAACTGTATAGACATTTAATTAATGTTTATGGACAGAGTCTCCAGTGTCAGCTTTTCCATCACAGGAAGGTCTAAGGACAGAGGACATTGTGTTTTGTGGTTTCTTGGTAACATAGGCTGCATTTTTATTTTTTTTTGTCTCATTAACTTCGAGTTAAAAGCTGGTGAGACAATGACTGCTTACAGCTGCTATAACGTAAGTGATAACGTTAAATAACATTGATTCTAATTAAAGCCCCGATTTTTCTCTTCCCACATTCACAGTGTATACAGTCGTAACATACCTGAAGAATGAGATGAACAGAGGAGACTTCTTCATGACTCTTAGGAACCAGCCTGTGGCCCTTAGCCTCTATAGACAGGTACCATACACACTTCACCGTGTGTTAGCGTTTAACTAGGCGTGGATTTGTGTGTTTCACTTCCGTGTGTGTGTTTGTGTGTGTGTGTGTGTGTGTGTGTTTCAGTTCTGTAAGCATCAGGAACAGGATACGCTGAAGGATCTATTTAATCAAGATGATGATCACCAGGAACTGGGCAATTTCTACGTGAAAGCTAGTTACAAAGAAAAGGTAGGATTCAAAGAGACTATAGATTTTCAGTAAGAGACTTTCATTTCATTGCGATCTAATTAATCCCCTGTCTGTGTGCACATTTGGCAGCGGCTGGAGGCTCGCGTGTCTTTATTACAAAGTGCAGTGGATGAGTACAACAAAGCAAAGAATGAATTTGCTGCCAAGGTGAGCAGTACAATGTGAATGTAAATGTACAAACACATTTATCCATCTTTCTGGTGCGAGAACCTCACCTGGTACTGAAAATACACCGAGGTGATCGTTTGTATTAAGTGAATTATGTTTACTCACAGAAATATTAATATACAAAAGGCCTCTGTCTCTTTTGTTTAGGCCACAGAGGAGGAGATGCGTCTGTTGCGTTTCCAGAGGAAGCTGGAGGAGGATAAAGGCGAGTGCCTCCAGGGTTTCACTCTGCATGACACTCTGAGCACCCTGCTGTCTCTGGGTTTGCACAAGCAGGCCGAGCAGCTCTACAAGGACTTCAGAGTGCCTGATAAGAGGTACATGTCTGTCTCTGGTGAATAAATATTCAGGTACACACCAAATTTAAAAAAATAAATAAATACTCAAATCACAAAGCAAGTCTGGGTCAGTAGAAGTACTGTTATGTAACGAATAAAACACTTGTGCTGTTGTAGGAAAATAATCAGCGACGATGGTGTAGTTGAGGAATTAGCTGATATAAATCTGCAATGAGGTGCATTGCACTTACAGGAGCTGTTTTTTTGGATATCGCCTAACCACACCCCTTGATAATATATACATCTAAACACCACCCCTTTGTACAATTGTGCCATCTGTGTCAATGGTCATGAAAATACTAAGATTATATAACTTTGCTTTGATTATATAACTTACATCTTCTTAGTAGAGAGTGTTTGAGAGACACCGAGAGAGTCGAGAGTGTGTCGCGTGTTTAAGTCACATTAGTGTTTGTTCCTCACAGGTATTGGTGGCTGAAGCTGACAGCACTGGCTGATAAGGCAGACTGGGAGGAGCTCGAGAAATTCGCCAAAAGCAAGAAATCACCCATTGGCTACATGGTAAAGAGAAACATAGACTTTGTAATCCGTGTGACTTGTATAAAAACTGTCCTGTGATGTTTGCTGAACTTCTCAATTGCAGCCCTTTGTTGAAGAGTGCGTGAAACGAAACAACAAATTAGAAGCCAAGAAATATGTGTCGAAAGTCACACCGGACCAGAAGGTCAAAGCCCACCTGGCAGTGGGGTAAGGATTTTTCTTAGTGTTTGTCACATTTAAAAAAATTTTTTTTTAAGTCAAGTTATTAATTTATTTATCTTTTTTTTTTCTCTCAGTGATTTGGAAGGGGCAGCAGATGCAGCTATTGAGAGGAGGAACGAAGGAGAGATCACCACCGTCCTGTCTCGCTGTTCCCCCACCACAGACTGCTTGCTGGTAGAGCGTCTTAACCGCGCCAAAGCCACGGCCACCAAAAAGTGAACCAGAACATCACATGACTTTGCCCATTGCCATATAGTGATCAGATCAGATCAGCGCTCTCCCCATTTTCTGCTCGCAGTGTTGGACACTTCAGAGGGCACTGAGCTCTTGTGATGAAGTTTAATTAGAAAATGCACTTAATAGTGGACCCTGCAAAAAACTCGGTGGATTAATATAGGCCGTAAAAAGAAAGAGAACGTGTCCTCAAGCTGTTTCCATTCCGTCTATTATCAAATTTTTACTAAAACTGCAGTCACTTCATACTTTCTGTACTTACTGCGATTATGATTTAATGCTCAGCTTTATTTTTATTCTGAACCCCACAGTTCTTTACACCTGTATAAATTAATTTCCTGTACTCTTTCATGTTTATGTTTATAACTTGGATTGCAATTAGCTGTCTAATTAAACTGTAACTGTGATTAGTTGTTGTTTGTCCTGTTTCATTTTTAAATGATTCCATGCTGATGTTGGTAGTATGTTTAGTTTTTCCCCCCGAATATCTCGCATTTAATACAGAAATGTTATTTGACTATGGAATGTCATATCATGACCATTCACATTCGCTTGCCTAGCTTGTAAAACTCCACAGTGCTGTTGCACTGAAACGGCATGCTGCTACAGGAAAATCATCCTGGAATAACTTCAAGATGGTATTATACCACTCTATTGTTGATAGATTATTTTCCTGTAAAAGCACATCCTGTCAGGTTGTACTCCTCTTGCATGACAGCAGTATCTACTCCTAGCTGTAATATTTGTGCTTTGTATGTCGGTGTACGGTCAGGTCCATAAGTACTTGGACAGTGACACAATTTTCATAATTTAACAAAAAAAGATTGCATTAACTGTTTAGGAAAATGGTGGGACTCTGTAAAAAAAATAATAAAAAAATTAAAATAAAATGGCTGTAATTCCATCTCATTGCAATTTTGTGGCCAGACCACAGGGCAGAAAGAGGTGTATCCACATCATCAGTGATGAGAAACTAATATAATAACACATAAATAAAACAGTACTGCTTCCACACAGTCTCCAGGTGTGTTCCCGGGATAGGCTCCAGATTCACCCTGCCCAGGAAATATAAAGTAGGTAAGTGAGGATGAATGAATGAAATTTTATGCACCGTTGGCATCCACAAAGGAAGAAAGACTCCCAACTACCCAATTCTAGTTCAACCCCTGGGTTATAAGACCTTCCTGTTCATGTTCAGACAGATTCTCTCATTACTTTATTAACGCTGCTGTTTTCCTGAACTTCCGATAGATGGCGCTCGTCTCACCGCCGCGTCACGAGTTCAAGCGCGAGACGAACTTTACAGCAGTCATACAAACAAACCCAGAGTAGGCAGGCGGGCGCACAGACATTTTGACATCGATTGGACAACAAGGAATTGACTTTTCACTTTGGAAGGTAATGCACAGACGAACATACCGCGGAAATATTAGTTGAACACAACTTTCTCGACGCCAAAGCACGCAGTCACGTGACCAGAGTTCATTTTCTGTGCTGTTCGTTCTGTAATGTGTCAAATGGTTGCTTGGTTTAAACAATGTTGCAAGCCCTTATGTCTAACTTTCTCTCTCTCTCTCTCTCTCTCTCTCTCTGTTGTGTTGTTTTAACTGCTTTCTCTTTACTTTCCCTCATTTCTACACTGTAAATAAAATTTACTGTAAATATAAAAATACTGTAAAATTGACAATAAACAGCTATAAACCACATTTACAGTAAGGTACTGTAGTATCCTGCATAGTATAAAGTAACATAATCCAATACATCTGTTGATTTGTCCGATGTTTTATAAATAAATTTTTAAAAAAAGCAATTGAGCTGAAGGTTAAGGGTCTCGCTCAAGGACCCGACCATGTCACTGCTGGGATTTGAACACACAGCCTTCTGATATCTAACTCAAAGCCTTATCGACTGGACCATCACAACTCACTCAACTAGTTTGCATTGATCATGGTTCATGAACAAGACCCTTAACCTTCAGCTCAGTTGTATCCTGCGTCAAATTTACCGGATTATGTGTTATTTTATACTATGCAAGATATTACACTACCTTACTGTAAATGTTTTTTTTTTTATTATAGTTTATTGAATGTTACAGTACTTTACTAGCAACACTGTTCATTCACTGTGACTCATTTTCAGAGGCTATGGGGACTGTCAAAGTCGAGTGTGTGGTGAAGGAGCAGAATGAGATTGGAGAAGGTCCGGTCTGGGAGGAGAAAGATGCCACTCTGTTGTATGTCGACATCTATGGCCCGAAGATCAGCAGGTGGAACTCACTGACCAATCAGATAGACAGTATGCGCACAGGTGAGCCAATCAGATATCAGGTGTACTTTGACTTAAAAACATTTCTACGTCAAGGATCCTGTGTAAGCAATACTGATAAGTGAGTCAGGTCATTTGGCTCAGTTCACCAATAAGAGTTGTCAATTGTTTTATAATCAGTCAGGATTTTTGCGATTTTGCGACCACAGAAATGAATGCAAAATCAAGGAAATGCCGCGATATTTGGAGGAGCTTGCAATTTTTCAAAATTACCGCAGATTTTCCAGATTCGGGCCAAGATGCGTCATCACAATGCACATTCAGCCAAAGCCCTCTTCGATTCACGTGCGTCAAACAGTTAAAAGGTCTCATTTACCAACAAACGTCGCTGCAAAAAAACGTGCAAAACAATTTCATGGAATTGCAATTTTGCCGATTCAAGTAGTTTTCTGCAAAAAAAACCCCACAAAAAACTCCGCAAATTCCATCGCAAATTTTGAAAAAAGCCACAGTACAATCAAGCATTTTTGGCCACAACAATCTCAAAAAAACTCCACGAAATCCTGTATGGACTGTTTAATAATCTAGCCTATTTAAATAAATATAAAAAATCAGCACGGTACTGCCTATTTGCGTTAACCAACCCAATACAGCAACCATCCCTGCATTAATATTATTGTGCTTCCGTGCCTGTGCTTAACGTCCATTAAAGTTCATTAAAGAAATTTGTGTCCACTTAATCAATTCATCTCCATAATTCACTAGACTACGTTATAGCGGACCCTCATGCTGCCTCAGTCATTCAGAGAAAAGCCAAACACACATCTAATTCTCACTGAAACTGGCTCTGTATTGTTATTATGTGCCAAACAACTCCAATATTGGTGAATTTTCAGTGTCTAGTCCTCATTTCCCAAAATATCATCCCTTCAGAAATGCGAGTCAGATCACCTAAAAGAGTCTCTTAAAGGAAATCTCTTAAAGGAGCATTAGGTAAAATTTGTGGAAAACAAAAGTCTCTAATGGTTAAACCGGTGGAGTTGAAAAAGATTTGAATGATTTTTTTTTTTTTTGCTCATTGAGCCTGAAACCCCATTTCCACCCATGTACACCAAGCTCCAACCCAAAGCTTACGGTGGTACAACTGGAGTTAGCCTGTTAATTAGAGTTACCATTAGCAAGGACTGTCATGACTTACACACTCACTCAGACATTCAAATGCTTGAAAGCCAAGTTACAGCTCTATAAACATGCATCTTGGGGGCATATTTGAAGGAGAATTGGGGGCGTGTCTATAAAATAACTGACAAGAGGCCAATTCAAATAAAAAAGAAACATTCTGGACCAGAAGGCAGGTTTCCAAACTGTTTTTTTCTTCCATCTATGCAATACACTTGTTCTGAGACAGTGGGGTAAACTATTATTTTTAAAAAAAATAATAATTTTTGCACAATTTTCCACATTATTTGTACTAGTATGAAATAAAAAATATTGACTGTTGTACCTTTTAATTAATGACCTGAATTCCACCCTTTACATAACTGCTCATGAACCTGCTACCTGATTAATATCTTATGCAAGGTTTATGGTGATTGGATTGCATAGTTATTCTTCATTTTATCTTTATTATTGGCACAGAGACGTATGTGGGCTGCGTGGTTCCACGGAGGTCAGGAGGGTACGTGATCGGAGAGGGAACACGCTTCGCTGCTGTAGACTGGGAGAAGCGTGCCATCACAACCATCGCTAACGTGGACACGGAAAAGAGCAACACCCGCTTTAATGATGGGAAGGTGGATCCGGCCGGCAGGTTTTTCGCAGGTGTGTGAGGGACTTGCAGTTTCTGAGGATGAATCGGTTCAGGAACTTGCTTTCCATACTGTACTATGCAACAAATGCATACTTCCTATATCATCTGCTTACAGCTTCCATGTTAATACCGTGCTAACGTTTTGCTCTACACCAGTGGTATTCAAACTGTAGGCTGAACCTCTCTTGGGGAATGCAAAGGACCTTTTTTTTTTTGATAATATATTTAATCTTCGTTCATTCATCTTCAGTAAACACTTGGTCAGGGTCATGGTGGATCTCAGGAACGCTGATCAAGAGGTGGGAATTCATGCTGGATAGGACCGTGCACCATGCACACACACACACTTTCACACACACATTCACACCTAGGCGCAACTTAGTCAACAATCCACCTACCTGCACGTCTTTGGGAGCTGGGAGGAAAGCAGAGAACCTGAAGGAACCCCACTCAGACAGGGAGAACATTTGAAATTCAATACTGACCATAACCTAAGCACAAAATTATGTATACACAATTTTTACAACTTAAATATGCAAAAATAGGCCTACACACAGTTTGTTTTTGCATGTAGTAGCGAGCCATGGAAATTTCTGGTTGCAGGTGTTGTAAAATGAAAACCTGCCTTGACCTTTTTGTGTGATTTCTACCCAATATAGTATATGTACATGAAAATCGACTGGATGTATAGGGTTCCGTTGAAAGAACCTTTAAGTACCATACCCCTTTCAGATACTTGAATAAGTGCACCATGTCACATTTCAGATCATATAACAAACTATTATGCTACCCTCTTAACACAAGTACATGTTGCCCCTTACTGCACTCCAAATTAGGTTGCGAACACACCATGCTAATCTCTATCACACACTTAATATAAAGTGTACTCCACTGTGCTGTTTGTTCAATCCCGCACTAAATTAAGTGCACACTCCTCTGTGCCATTTCCTGTACCTCAGGCACCATGGCGGTTGAGGTGCGTCCAGCTGAGCTGGAGAGGAAACAGGGCTCTCTGTACAGTCTGCACCCTGATCACTCTGTCGTCACACACTTCGATCAGGTGGACCTCTCCAACGGGTTGGACTGGTCTCCGGATCATCGCTTCTTCTACTATGTTGACAGTCTGACGTACATGGTGGAGGCCTTTGATTATGATGTACACACTGGAGGATTAGGTGAGTTGCCTGGAAGTGCTGGAACATATGAAAGGAAATTGTGATTAGTATTTTATGAAAATTATTTATGATGATTATTTTTATTTTCACACTTAAAAATGCCCATTAAAATAAAAAGATTTTAAGTTTTGCTGAGGTGCAAATGCCAATTTATCAGTGACAAAGAGTGATAGAAATAGATTATTTAAATTAATAATCATACAGCTCGCCAAGGCACTGCATATTATGTCACTGGTTCACCGGTTGTCCTTCCTTGGACCACTTTTGGTTGGTACTAACCGCTGCATATACTCTGACCCAGTCGTCTAGCCATCACAATTTGGCCCTTGTCAAAAGTCGCTCATATACTTACGCTTGCCCATTTTTCCTGCTTCCAACACATCAACTTGAAGAACTGACAGTTCACTTGCTACCTAATATATCCCATCCCTTAACAGGTGCCATTGTAAGATGAGATAATCAATGTTATTCACGGCACCTGTCGGTGGTTTTAATGTTATGGCTGATTGGAGTATATTGTACAGAGACACGACTTAGCAGCAGTAAAGTGTTAATAGTGCCCTTGGAAATATTGCAACATGCCCAAAAGTGACAGAAACATGTGAAGAGGTTGTCCATGAGTGTCACTGAGCTGTCAGTGAGGTGACCAGTGTGTGGGAGGTAGTGGAGGCATGAGTGAAAGAGTGGAAGAAGGAGCAGTGACTGGATTACAGTTTATTCAGGAACCTGATGGCCTGCAGGTAGAAACTGTTCTTCAGCCTGCTGGTTCTGGGTTTAATATATGTACGATAAAAGGAAAAAAATTATAGAGTAGCTATATATACCAAAAATAGATTAGACAGAAAATAGACCAAAAAACAATTATTTTTAAAAAGGGCAACATACTTGTCAAGATTTCTTAAGCATTTCATTCCACTTTTTTTTTTTTTTACTAGATATTTTATACTGCTAAAGATGGAGTCATAGATTAAATACATCTTCACCTTTTTTTTTTCCTACAGTTGATGACATCAGCAGTTGAAGGAAACCCAGATTCCTTCTTAAGCTGACTTTGTTCAGAAATTCAGACACAATTTGCAAAACATTCGAACTGAATCCCAGCTTGTAAGTGTGTGTGTTTTTGTCCTTAGCTAATCGCAGAAAGGTGTACAGGCTTGAGAAAGACGAAGGCATTCCTGATGGCATGTGCATTGACGCAGAAGGTAAAATATGGCTGGCCTGCTACAATGCAGGAAGAGTGGTGCGCATCGACCCTCAGACAGGTGTGTATACATCAGTAACTACCTTTTCTGTTAAGCTACTGTTGCACTTTTGATTTCTTCTGAAAAATGTTCCTCGTCTTAGGGACCAGGCTGCAGACAGTGAAGCTGCCCGTCGCTAAAATCACCTCATGCTGTTTCGGAGGGAAAGACTACACTGATCTATACGTCACCTCCGCTTATAAAGGCATGGCCGAGGAATCACTCGCCAAACAGCCCCAAGCTGGCTGCATTTTTAAGGTATGCATTATGCTCTTGTGGTATAAATTTGTGGACCAGGCCATTTTTCAGTTGAAAGTAACATAGAGGAAATTATTTTACATTTTTATTATCATGCCAGTGAGCACTGACTGACAAGTATAGGAAAATAATCAACGGCCCTGATGAGTTTTATTCCTCTTATACCACATCAGTTTGCCAATGATTACATTTATTTATTTATTGTTGGCCACTATATACATAGTACTTTTTATCCATTTATAGTTACATTTAATATTGTGGAACACTTTCTTGTGGTGGAAGACTATTACAAAGACTGTTACAAAGTGGCAAAACTGGAGACTCCTTTCATAAAGGCTAAATAAACGTCTCATCACAGAAATAGTCACCATTCCAATAGTTGTATAAGTGTGGAGTGTGTGTCGTACAAATCCCTGTGTAATTTCTTAAGTAACTAAGTATTACACCTGTGATTTGATTTACAGCGCTGTGGTATAAATAATGTACAAATAAAGCAGAGATGCTGTACAATAGATACATAAATCAAATGCAATATCAATCAAATGCAAGGACCATCCTGCTTTTTAAAATCTTGCCTTGAAATAAAGCCAGTGTGTATTCCAGGGTGTAACATACAGGTAGAACAACACTTGATTAGTGATGTACGTGTTTTATTTTGTTTTTAAATATGTTTGGTATATGCTTTGTTTTCTTCCAGGTCACTGGTTTAGGAGTAAAGGGAATTCCACCATATTCATTCTCTGGCTGAAGCTCCAGAGCACCTCTGGATATAGTGAATTACATGAGGACTGTACTAATTATGTTCGCTTAACTGTTCAGCAGCTGACATATTGATCTAATGATGATCTGAATTCCAGAGACTGAATTAAACAGCGTTTTTGTCCAGCTAGAACACAGTATCCAAAGTCATGACATTTCAGTTTGACATGACAGTTCAGGGAATTAAAGCCTTCATGAGTGAATCGGTTGGCAAAAATACTTGAGATAAGTTTGTGAATAATGATAATAATAATAATAATACAATAATAATTAGTGAATGTAATGATAATTAACACGTTTACAGTTATGTTGACTTAAAAAATCCTGATACCTAAAATCATTTTACAAAATAATTAAAGGGATCATCATCACATGTATCTGATGTTATAGATGTTTAAATGAGATCCAAACTGTTTAGACCCTGCAGTCATGGAATACAATAATGTTCTCCTATTTTACATTTAGCCACTGTGTTTTTCATTCATACATCTACAGTAGGCTGTTTTTTTTTTTCCGGGTCAGGATAACGGTGATATCCCGGGAACACCGGGCATGAGATGGGAATACCCCGTGGATGGGACGCCAGTGCACTTACACACATTCAGACACTCATTCGGGATGAGGGGCTATTTAGTGAATCCACCTACAAGCCTACATGTTTTTGGGAGGTGGGAGGAAACCGGAGAACCCGGAGGGAATCATGAACACAGCGAGATCAGGAAGGAACCAGGGACCCTGGAGCTGTGAGACGACAGTGCTGTCTGCAGCGCCGCCATGCCTCCTCCATTTTATTTTTTTAATTATTTTATTGTTGATGTATAAGATTAGTCGTTTCTGATTATCTGGTGAAAGACATCCAGGGTATTAAAAAAAATAATAAATTGCAGATGAACACATGCATCAACCTTAATCATTGTTTGTTGATTGATGAAATACTTTTAATAAAATTTTAATTAAACTTTTGATTAAAGTTTCATGCGTTATATTTTGTATTTGGGATGTCACTAGGAGCAGGGACCAGACCAACACATCTCTCTGTCTCTCTCTCTCTCTCTCTGATTCGTTCTACAATCCTGATAACAGAACATTGGGCAAACAAAAGGTGGCATCTGAACGCTTCTTCATACTAAAGATGTCGTGCGGGGAGGGGTTTACCGCATTCATTCATCTTTAATAACGATTTTATCCTAACCAATGTTGGTTTAGTTTCATTTTAGGAACTAAAATAATCTAAATTCACTTTTGGGAACATCACGGAGCAGGCGCGTGCAAAAATAATTGCGGGAGAATGCGGGTTTAGGATCCAAAATACAGTCACGCGCACACTTCAGCTTATCACAATGGTGCGTTTTTAAGGAAGTACATAGAAGTTCATGTGACTGCGCTGTTGTTTTGCTTCCTTCATCCGGGTAACTAACTAACTAACACACACACACACACACACACACAGCTTCCCCAAAAGCTTCTCCGTTTGATTTCGCATATTGAAGAGAAATCGTTGAAGGTTATGATTTTCGAGTGTGAATTAAAGCATGGATGATGGGTGGAGCTCTCAGCTGGATTCCAGATGTGCAGACTGGATGTCTCAGCTTCCTCCTCAGCTCCACGATGTTCCTCTGTGGGATCTCGCGATACCCGGTACAGGACATCATGATCCATCATAATCCTGCTTATTTATTGGTAATGGTTTTTGAACATGAACTTGTTTTCTTTCAGGCAGTCATGATACCATGACATACTGTCTGGACCAGCACAGTCCAGTCCTGCCTTCACAGCCCAGGATACTGACCGTGCTGGACCACATCATACCCTGTGTCATCCGGCCGTGTATGAAGAAGTGGGCCACCACTCAGGTAAAAAAAGATGTGTGCACTCTCAGAGAAAAAGGGACTTTGCTTGTTGCTACCGTGGTACTACCGTGCTTGATGAACATCCCATTCCAGATTTAGTCCCAACAAGCTCCACTCTTCCAGGAAGGCTTTCCACTAGATTTTGGAGCGTGGCTGTGGGGATTTGTGTTCATTCAGCTACAAGAGTATTAGTGAGGTCAGGCACTGATGTTGGGTGAGGAGGCTCCAGTTCCAGTTCATCCCAAAGGTGTTCAGTGGGGTTGAGGTCAGGGCTCTGTGCAGGAAACTCAAGTTCTTTCTCTCCAACCTTGACAAACCATGTCTTCATGGAGCTTGCTTTGTGTACAAGTGCATTGTCATGCTGGAACAGGTTTGGGCCTCTTAGTTCCAGTGAAGGGATATTGTAATGCTACAGCACACAGAGGCATTCTGTACAATTGCGTTCTTTTAACTTTGTGGCAACAGTTTGAGGAAGAACCACAGATGGGTGTGATGGTCAGGTGTCCACATACTTTTAGTCGTATAGTGTACATACTAAACGTACAAAAGCCTGACGATACCACCTCAGCGACACGGAAAATAAAATACACCACCTTTCTTCACTTTTGTTCCTTCTTTTCAGGAGCTGTCGATTTCCAGTCAGCTGGATTCAGGAATTCGATTTCTCGACCTAAGGATCGCCCACAAGAAGACAGGTTCAAGCTGTATGTTTTACTTTGCGCATGGATTATACTCTCTACTTACTGTGAAGGTGAATGTCACCATTACCCGGTCATATATCGTTACCCGTCATACCACAGCGCTGTTGAATTCTCAAATCTGATTAATCACAAGGTGTTGATTTAATTTTCTGTAACAGCAGCCCTGAAAGTAGTTCCAACTGAAAGGCAAATCACCGGTTTATATCAATATGCTCATTTTATTATGTTATTATTCATGTAGTAATAACTCGGTCGCAATATGGCAGACACTCTACATGATCTAAGACTAATAATAAACAAAAAGATATTTAACAATTTTTCTGTGAGATGCTTATTTAGCATTTTGGAAGGAGTCTCCACTGTCAGTGTTTTGTAACAATCAGAGGTAAAGTTGTAATGTTTTTAAAGTTTTCAGGACAGAGGAGTTTGTGCTTTGTTGTAACGTGACAAGCTGCATTTTTGTATCAACTTAAAGAAAAAGAAATGAGAAGCTAGTGAGGGAACAACTGTTTATAGCTGCTATAACCTAAGTGATAACAGGAACTACCTTCTTTAGCCGACATTCCCCAACATTAAAGGTAACTACAAATGAATTAAAAATACGTTTCATTAATAATTTTTTAATTTATTTTTTACATTTCTGTGGTATAGGTGGAATAAAACACTTCACAATTGCTTTACACCTAACTCCCTAATAAATTATATTTTTGCAGGAGGCGCTCACTGATGTTGCGCACTGGTTAGAGCATCACCCTAACGAAGTCGTGATCGTTGCTCTGTCTGCTTTTAATGATGTGAACCCTGTGCAACACAACAACCTCATTGACTTTTTGATACAACTCTTTGGCAAGAAACTCTGCCCCAAATCAGTAAGCAGCTGTATTTTCTATAAGCAAAGTACCAAAATGTGTCAATTTATTGACCTCCTCACTTAGCTGGGTGTTCTCAGGAAACTCCTTCTCTGAGCGCATGCTGGACTCACGGTTATCAGGTGATTCTCTCCTACGCTGATCCGTCTGGGTCCGAGCACGAGGAACTTTGGCCAGCGTGGGATTACTGGTGGGCCGATGAGTCCGACCCGAACCTGGTCATTTCGTATCTGGAGCATAAGAAGGAGACGGGAAGACCAGGTAAGACATTATTTCATGTTTATTGTACATGAAAATGTATTAAAGCACAGAAAAGGTAACCCAAAAATCATTTTCAGAAGCATAAACAGGCATTCTTTCGAAATCAAAAACACTGCTTGTCTTGATGAATAACGAATAATAATGAAATATCATCGAGCTTAATTTGGCTGCAGTTTACATGCTCAACAAGGTGTAATGGTCAGATTTGGATTAACAGGAAACCTACTCAAGTTTCTGATGGATTTCTTCATACTTTTTTGTCTGCATGTCATATTGAAAAAAACCCCTCTGTAATTAAATGTTGTGTGTATGTGTGTTTTGACAAAATATTCTGATCCGATTCTATTTTAATTACATCAAAGTTGTGGGCCTATGTGTTAGTGTTCAGTGTCAGGATACCAGGAACTTTGCTTTCCGATGCAAATTATAAACTGGAAATACCAGATGCCTTTCAAAATAAAGCTGAAACATTGCACGTTTTTAAGTATTTAAATGTGTGCAGTAATATTTTGGTTCTAATTACTATAAAATATTAATAATAAATACAGTCTCCTCTGAAACTATTGGAACGGCCAGGCCAAATCATTTATTTGTTCTATACACCAAAGACATTTGGGTTTGAGATCAAAAGATGGATATGAGATGAGAGCTTTTATTTCCTGGTATTTACCTCTGGATGTGTTAAATAACATAAAACATAGAACCTTTTGTATCAGACCACCCAATTTTTAGGTGAGCAAAGGTATAGGAACAAATATTTCTTGAAGCAGTGTGTGATGCTTTTGTGATACCATCACCCCTGCCCTGTGAAGGTTGTTGGTGATGTCACTGACTGTTGTTTTCCTTGGCCGACCCATTCGGTGTCTGTTGCTCAGTACATTCCAACATTCCAAATTGTTGTATTGGCTACGCCCAATGTTTATGCAACACCTCTGATTGACTTTCCCTCTTTTCTCAGCTTCAAATGGCTTGCTTTTCTCCCATAGACAGCTCTCTCATCTTCATGTTGGCTTATCCCTGTTAACAACAAATGCAGTCTTCACAGGTGAAACCGAAAGCTAACACCAAGAGTAGATGTTCAGAGCTATTTATTGTTTAAACAATCAATCTAACAGGACACACCTGTGTAACAAGAAACACCTGTCAGTCACATGAGTCACGTGTTCCAATATTTTTTGCTCGCCTACACATTGGGTGGTGTGATACAAAATGTGCTATGTTCTATGTCGTTTAACACGTCTACATATAACTACTAGGAAATAAAAGCTGAAATTCTAAACTCTCTTCTCATATTCATCTTTTGATCTCAAACCCAAATGTCTTCAATCGGCCTAGCCATTCCAATAGTTTCAGAGGGGACTGTATAACTTTGATAATGTTGGGTTTATAAAATAAATATAACTTTGAAATAATAAATATAACTCTCACAATGGTGGGCTTTGGTATTGTGATTTCCTACAAATCACAGATCCACTTGGCTATGCTTTATAGACCAAACTTTGAGAACCATGGCTCTAATGAACCCAAAACTTTTGCCATTTTAACATACAAGAGTGCAGTAACTGTTGCTATTTTTAGAATTCCTCAGTATTTTTCATCTGATCTTGTCTGTGTGCTGATTTGTCCTTGACTTCACCAACACTGTGTATTCTAATCTTATGTGCATGTCGTGATATCCATCAGCTGGTTTCTTTATGGTTGGTCTAAACCTCACTGAAGACACCAGGTACGTCCTGTCCCATCTCACAAAGTCAATGAAGAGCATGACACTCCAGGCCTACACTGTGCTAATGGACTGGGTCAAAAAGCAGCACCCCGGCTCCCGGAAAACATCCGTCAATATCATCTGTGCAGACTTTGTCGGGATTCCGAGAAACGAATTCTGTGAGGTTGTTATTGGACTCAATATAGATCAGAAAAGATGACCAAAGAGACAACAATGTTGCACTTTCGCATAAAGACTTGGACTCAGTCCTATAGTGTTCTGCTTCCTCTTTTTGAAAATGCCATGCCCAGTTGTACAGCATATCTTTAATAGAAGTTCATGCAGTGCAATGCAGTGAAGTTAAATGGTGCCACCTTGAGGTGAAGTGTAAAGCACTTTTCCATCTCCATTCTATCCATTTTAAAGATTTGGATGTTTTTATACTATTATTAAGTGAGGCAAAGTTTCGTTGCATAGCAATGCATCAAGCCTCCCTGGTGTTACTGTTCTAAAATCATAATTGATGATTGTTAATTATAGTTTGCTTTGTTTATCATGGACCACAGCCAAGTGCAAAAGTTTGCATCCCTTTATAGAACAAAGACAAGTAACAAGCAGTTTTCATTACTTGACATCCATTGAGTCAAATAGGTCTAATGTTTGTTAAAATATTAATAGTGAGTTTACGTCTCCCTTTCTAAATGATATAAATATTCTGTAATATTTTTGCATGCTCACCATTTGACCATCTGAAAACTGTCTCCGATCTCTTTCACATCCTCTTTAACTTCCCCTGTTCCACCCTGTCCATTCCTCTACACATATAAGTTATATTGTTATAAAGCTATCAAATTTAACACAGTGCATTCAACAACTCGAACCAGATCTGGATACCAAGAGGGTCATGGTAAAACATTTCAAGCTGGTTTTCTATTGATTAGTGTTTTTTGCCTTCTATTTGGGATTGTTGCCTCGTTGCATGACAAAGCCACATTTAATTATTAACATCTTGGATTTTTGCTTTGGTAAATAAATTTTAAAATAGAGGCATTTTTCATTTTAATTTTTTAAGCACCATCCAAAAGCCATGAATTATAAACAACTCCTACAATTTACTTACATGATGATAAGTAAACACTTTATTATTCTTTAATTCTTTATCAGGGCTCAGTGCAGCTCTGAAATTAACATTAAAGCTGCAGTAAGTAAAACTAACTGTAGTAATGTTAACATGTTACCAGGGTGACTAACAGCCCAATTTACTGGTGACCATAAAGTTTAGGGGAAATGTAATGGAAATAGCTGCCGTCTTGGGCACTAATTGTTTGTTGTTGACTTGATGTTTTCAACTGCAGCAGATCACAGAACTAGAATATACTGTACATCGAGTTTCTAGAAGCATCGGGTTTCCAGAAGCATCGCGACGTGAGCTACACTAGATACTCTGAGGTGGATTCGAGACTTTCTCCCACCCGTTTCACCCTTCTCTCCTCTTCCCACCTCTTCCTGATAAATAGATTATTTAGGGATTCGCAAGCAGCCAGTTGAGCCTGCGCTGCTCCTGTGTACCGTGTGCTGCTGCATTAGGCTTAGAGCCACAAAGCAGACAGATGGCTAAGGAGAGCCAGGGGGATCTCATTACAGGGTCTTATTAAGACGCTCCAGAGACGAGCGGGTAGAGTCCAAGATTGAGTGACCCACCTTTTCCTGCTTGTACTTCTTACACCAGTTTGATGAAAATCTAGAAATTCTGGAACTATTTCTGAATGATCATGGAGAAAGAGGAAGAGGAGGAGGAACTTTTCACAGAGTGGCCTGCTGAAGAAGGAGAGCACAGAGGATGAGGACGATGAAAAGGAGATGGAGACTGAGAGGAAAAAAAGCGGGTTGGAAATCCTCAGGCCAAGTGTTTCACTGGCCAATAGCAGAGCTTCCCTTTCATGTCTGGTTAGCAGCTATAGTAGATATACTATAAGTGTATAACTTGTAGAAAGTATTTGCATGCTATACTTTTTGTATTCACTTGACATTAAGCAGTATTTCTATATGTAACTGTAGAGCACAATTCATCAGTAGCAGTTTTTGCATCTGATTTACAGAGCATGCAGGAGTATAACACTGGAGATATATATATATATATATATATATATATATATATATATATATATATATATATATATATATATAAGTTAAAAGGAAAAAAAAACTTTTAAAAAATTGCAAAAAATGTATTTAGTAAAATAAATTCTCCAAACGTTTACATAGGTTATGTCTACAATTATTATTATTATATTATATACAGTGGGGTACCACTACCACTAGTCTCAGATTCTGTTTGACATTCTTTTTCAATTTATTGCAAACGTTTTCATTACAAATGATATCATCAACAACAACCTGAGTGAAAAGTAGAATCTTAGAAATATTTACATGAATTTCAGAGTTTCTTAGTATTGTTCCCTTTTTGCTTTAATGACAGTGTGCACTCGAGCTGGCGAAGATTCCACAAGTTTGTGTAAAACCTGATGGTCCATTTTAGATCAAATCCATCAGAGTGTCGACTGAACATGTGCTTCAATAGAAGAGATTAGACATGAGGAAAATCTGACCTTTTGTACAAAGCAGTTAATATGGTATCTCACACACTTGCCAACATTTATCACACACTTGCCAACATTTAAATAGGGACCTAGAAATAGTGCGGAATCTTGAATATTGAATAGTAAAGATGCTTGCACTATTTCCTTTTTTTGTTTTGGAATTTCCAGAATTTTCCGTGTGGTCTCAGACTATTGGACCCCACTGTATACACTTATATTATTGTAATCTTGTGTTTTCTATTTTTGGTTTAAATCTGTGTCAATCCATGTTTAAAATTATGTGGTGCAATAGAACTAATTAACATAACAGTTTTGTTTTTTTTTCAAATAGTTACATTTTCTAGTCAACTTGTGTCTCTCAGACTCAGCTGAGTGCTATGGATTTGACTCATTTGACTCATCTGACTCACCTGCACAGGACCACCATGGCTAGAAGCCCAGTTGGCATGAGGCACCGGCTCAAAGATGGCGAAGCATGGAAACAAGGTCTTCACTTAATTAATTAATTAATAACTGGTGCTAATTAGCAAATTAGCACCAGAATCACTAACCACATCACAATATGATTGAATATAATTGAATCTAGTCCAATTGTCTTGACCTGTTATGATTTGTATTACTACAAGTTTAAACAGAGTTAACCCAGAACCATGCTTTAGACTGTACACATATCAACTATCTGCTCTACATATATTACTCAGTGCATTGTGTTCTTTCTGTTTCAGTGTATAGAGGAGTGGTTGTGGATGAAGCAGACTTGCCCGATATGTCATAATAACATGGCCATGCCCGAGCCTCTGTACTGGATGTCCGCTCATGTCAAAGTGCCCTAACACTTTACTACCACCTATCTAAATCTGTTAGAATGAATAAATTGGACTGTCCATCCACAGATCAGTGGATTTGAATCTGTTGGAATAGACGATGTGTAATGGGATTGCTCAAGACTTCAGTAGAGCCTGCAGATCAACTGTCAACAGCTCCACTATCAACTTCTAATAAAAGTCGTTATTTAGTTATCGTGGTTATAAGCCAAACTGACTTGAATTAACCTCTAAAACTCTGAGGAGACGTCGGCGGCTCCAGACTCCAGACATTCCACAATCTCTTATCTATATACCTTTCCTATTCGTTTCTCCGTTTTACTTCATAAAATAGCTCAATGGGTTCAAAGCTCAGTACTTTCACTGAAACTACAAATTACACTAAAAGGGTTCTACTTAGCCACAAAGGTGTTGTAGGTGATTCAAAATTAGGACCCACTTCATGTTAATACAACTTCTTTTGTATATCCTGTCTGTCATTTGTGGGAAGCCATTTAAACTGAATGCCAATAAAATATCTGTGTGTAAAAGTTACCCCAGAGATTCTGCTGTTTGAAAGAAAAATCTGGAGGAAAAGCTATTATGTTGCCTGTTGCTTCAGTCTTTACATGTTTATTAACTTGCTAAAGTAAAAACACCAAATTTCATACACTTTTTAACTGACCCAAATTTCTTTTTTCTTTTTTTTTTTTGCCTCAGCATGTAAACAATATTTTGAATCTACATCTTAATCCAGTTTAGGTTTGAGAGGAAATATTCAGCAGTTAAGACATCCAGTGGGTTCAACAATTAAATATAACGGCACATACCGTACTGTATTCACCCGGCACCTCTGTAAACGTTGCAAAGGCGCGCGCGTTACGCTAAAACTTCCATGGCCTGTACGTAATGACGTCACTCCATTCGTTGCTGAGGCTACAGGCGGAAGTTCTGTCTCGTTCACCTGTTGCTCGTGCAAACAGGAAGAAGACCAACTCGGTCGTACTTTTTCTCCGAGCGAAGGAGATTACATTAACTGTATAAAGAGTAATTTATTTCTAAGTGTGATGGATAAATTAAAGAAAGTTCTGAGCGGTCAAGACGGAAATGACGACCTGAACGTGCTGCAGGTACCGAGGAGAAATAATTGACACTTTACACTTTCTTTCATTTCACTCTTCATTTCGCACAGGCCGTGTAACTTCTGCACGAGCTGTCACTAAGAGCTGTTTACTAGTTTCACTAGTAGTCATTAATTTAGAGGAAGTCTGTGTTTTGATTATAAAATAAAGGTGTTACATGAACTCTGAGTTATCCAGTTATCTCCTAATGAGAGAGGCTTTCGGTTTTGTGTGTGTTCACTGACCGCACAGATTAACTCTACACTATAATAACATTTTATTAAAATTAATTAAACCATTCATCAGGCTTCATCTATCCATAATTAAATATATATTTTTAAAAAAAAATCTAAGACATTTTTTACACGCTAGCATTTAATTAGCGTTTATTTTTTTGCCTTGCTTTTACTTCAGTGTTAGCTTAAAACTGTTTTTATTTATTTTTCATTGTACATATTTTATGTATTATAGTTTTCTCATGTATTTCTTTTTATATCATTTTAATTATTGCTTCTTTATTCTATTTTTTAATATATATTTTAATATTATTACTTGAAATGTATTTTAGATTTTTTCTTTCTTTCCTGTTGCACTGTTTGTTTTTGTTTTTGTTGTTGTTTTTTTAACCACCAATAGAATACTGTAATACAATTAGGACAAGTGCTATAAATTTGATAGGAAATATTTAGAATCTACTTTTCTACATTGAAAGTTTTTTTTTTATTGTAGTTTTTGTTTGTTTTCTTATTCATTTAGTTAGTTATTTAATGTGATTTTATATATTACAGAATTGTAGAACTTTATATAACTTTTCTATATTCCACTAATAGCATTTTAGTTACTGTAGCTTTGTTGTATTTTGTCTACGCTTTTCATGATATATTTTTATATTGTTATTATCTGAAGTTCTAGTTGAACTATTATTATATCATCAGTCGACTATTTGACTATTTTGACTACCTTTTGTTACTTTATTTCTCTGTTGTTGTTTTCGTTTGTTTGTTTTGCTTCTGACGGTAAAACACTTTGAGTTATATTTTAATTAATTAAACAAGGAGACAAGGAAAGATGTACCTCATAGAAAATGCATTTTACAATCTATCTATAAAAACAGAATTCCAAGAAGTGAAAATGGAAATGCGTGTGAATCCTGTAACAGGACATCATGAGAGAAATTGTTTAAAGTAAGAAGTGACTTTCTTCAGACTCCAGACCTGATTTAAAGACGTTTAGAGATGACTTCGAACATCTTAACTGATATATATTTTCATTTTTTCCCCTAATATTAATTGGCCAGTTTCAGTGTAGGGTTACAGATGTGACATTTGAATTCTTGTTGACTCGTGTCTCACTGTCTGAGTCATTAAGGCTTCAAGTATACTACAAGAGACTCTGAATGAAAATGTTTTGCGTATACATTAGATAGACATGGTTGGAACATGCTTGAAGTGGTTCTTGACAGGACGTAGAGGTCACATGGTTAAACCGTTAATTGTTCTGTGGAATGATCCGGACCTAAGTGGACAATGGATAAGTATATATTTTAATATATTATATTGTCGTGTATATGTTTTCGGTGATATCTTAGTATGCTTGTTGTTGTTCTATAGGCAGCAGGAGACGCGACCACGCTGGGCTGGGGAACACGCGTCAAGGCTTTTATCGCCTGCTTTGTTTTGGGAGTTGTCTGTTCCATCCTGGTAAGTTGACTCGGAGTCTAAACTTGTTCTGCATGGGATACTACGCGAACCAGCATGGCTTCTGTAGCAGATCCTCTGTTTGGCAGCTCATCAAGGAAGGAAAGAGTTTTCACACTTTCATCAATCTTTACATTTTATTTACCCTCCCTGTTCTGATTAAAGAACTGTCAACATGGCTTGCTTTAAAAAAAATAATAAAATAAATGTTGATGTCAAAAACATGACAGAATGGAAAGTTCAGAATCTATAATATCTGATATCTCATCCGTTCAGAATCTGTAGCTCTAGTAAAAAAGTGTTACTGTGAAACAAAACACAACCACTTCAGACTGATGTCTTATTAATCAGGGATTCAAAACATTGATCAGAATTGGAAAGCGAACAAATTTGTCTTTGAACATAATCAAAAACACTCAATTGTTTCAGAGTGAAATTTGTATTTCTTTCTTTTTTTTTTTTTTAAAAGCGCTTAACTGATTAATAATAATATTTTTCCATATTCGTCCAGTGTGATAGTGTAAACGTAAACATTTTCCCAATATGCCTAGATTCCAGAATTCGTCCCTTCCTGCACACCTGGCTACTGGAAGACCTAATGTTAGATGTAGTATCAGGCAGGTTTCTGAAGATGGGTCAATACTAGGAAAATCTGTGTTCGAAGTTTTTTTCCTACGATTCTGCACACACGCTGCAAACTTAGAAGGAAAATGTAAAAAATAAAAAATAAAATTTTATGTAATTCACACATTTCTGGTTTTATTAATACCCTGGCTTCTTATGAGCAAATCTCTTTATGAATTGTTCTTTTATTTCATTCGAACCGGTTTCTTACTAATGAGGGAGGTGTGTGGAACTGGAAAATATCGTTAGATATTTTCGTTAATATAAGGTAAGCGTGTTGTCGCCATTCAGTCACGTTTGTTGCTTATCTGGACGTTTGTAAGCAACAGCTAGACCCCAAATGTTAGGTTAATTGAATACCGCTGAAAAATTCAAATGTAGGTGACTGCTGATGAAAGCCTTTTGTCTGAAATGTCGTGTTTCTCTGAAAACTGCAGCCTTTACTACATCTGTATGTTCATATGTTTGTGTACACAAAGTATAGTCGTGTGCAAAAGTCTCAGGCACATGCATATAAGAACTAGCCTAATGAAATTAAAAGTTTCTGCATAAATAAATACTATAAAGAGCAGTAAACAGTAATAAATCAGTCCCTCCTGGATTTTTTTTTTTTTTTTTTTTTTGTGATCGCAGAAATGAACGCAAAATCAAGGAAACTACGCAGTATCTGGAGGAGCTTGCGATTTTTCAGAATTACTGCAGATTTTATGCAGATTTGGGCCAAGACGCTTCATGTGACGTCGTCACAACGCGCATTCAGCCAAAGCCCTCTTCGATTCACGTGCGTTGAACATGAGTACAGCTAAAAGGTCTCAATTACCAACAAACATCACCGTGAAAGACCGTGCAAAACTATTTAGTGCAATTGCAATTTCGGCAGTTCAAGTATTCAAGCAAAAAAAAAAAAAAAAAAAGCACAAAAAACTTTTGGCTGCAGCAATCACAAAAAAAAAAAAAAAAAAACGTTGAAATCCTGTACGGACTGAATAAACTAAACAAACCCAATATTTGGTGTCTCAGGTACAACTGGTGCAGTTTTATAAGGAAATTAGCTGATAGGTTTTTTTCTCAGAATCTTGGAGAATCTGCCACAGCTCTTCTGGAGACTTTGACTTGCTTCTCTTTTTGCAGCAACAAAACATAAAAGGGTGCCTACAAATTTTGCACAGAACTGTACATACAGTATACACACACATATACTATATACATATAGAGTGTACTACACGTATTACTTCTGTTGTGATTACTCACTTTGAATAACCGCATCCGTCAAATGAATACATGTCGATGTGAATATCCAGGGATCGTGTTTGCTCTGGGTTTCTAAAAAAGGACTGATCTTGTTCGCCGTCTTCTACACCTTTGGCAACATCGCCTCGCTCCTAAGGTAAGATTTAGGCTACAGCGTTAAAGTTCAGCGGATGTAAAGATTAAGTACTGATTAAATAGTGTTTTGAGGCTGCAAAAAAAAAAAAAGTGTATTTTGTTTGCGTTCTAGCACGATGTTCTTGATGGGGCCGTTGAATCAGCTGAAGAGGATGTGTGACAAGACGAGAGCGCTGGCGACGGCCATCATGATCGTGAGTGCGCGCACACACGTGTACACACACACACACACACACACGTGTACACACACACACACACATGCACTGTCCGTATGTATGAAGGTATATTCTGTACATTATTTCTATCCATGCTTGTTTTTTTTTTTTGTTTTTTTTACACATTGTACAGTGTATAAAGTTAATAATTTTGGCCTTTTATTTTGCAGACGTGCCTTGTGTTGACACTTTGCTCTGCATTTTGGGTAATTATTTTTGGTATATTTTATATGTATATTTTGTATATTCTTGTTTTATGTATATTAATATTTTTGAGATTTAGGTATGTGTCCATATTAATTCATTCCTTCATCATATCATGATAACTGCCTACATTATTATTATTATTTATTTTATTTTTTTTATCACAGTTATCACCGTGATAAAAGGCATATCACATATGCCCTGTTTCTCAATCTTTCACGTAACCAGAATTCTAGTAAACAGAATTATGATAATGTAATTCTTCTAGAAATCTGTCCAAAACAAGCCCGATGTCTTTCTGTTGCCTGTCTAATGAGACAGATGTTATCTCGGGAATACAAATGCTGCCTGAAAAAAACGCTGCGTGCTAAATGAGTTCATTAGGGATTGCCGTTATTTATATATAACCGATTATCAACACATACCTAACTCTTATGTTTACTGAGTATTCATTTGGGGAATGAGTAAACACCCTGTGCTCCACATTGCTCCCCCGTCAGTGGCAAAACAAAGGCCTGGCCGTGCTCTTCTGCATCCTCCAGTTCCTGGCTTTAACTTGGTGAGTGGACCACTTACTCAATTCACAGCCGCCGTGTTGATAAAAAACGTTCAGCATAAATGTGTGACATTTTCCTGACTGTTGACTTGGACGAAGCACAGACGCTGGCTTCCTCTCTTCTGGCAATGAAATGAAATGGTGATTTTTTAAATTTATTTATTTATTTTTTAAAAAAAGAAAAAAGCCAATTATTTCTCCAGCGCGCTGCCAGGTTTGTTTATGTGAGTGTGCGGCGGATGTTATAGGCTTTGTTCTTCCCAACAGCTCTCTGTAGAGTTAAATTATGTTTGTTTGTTTTTTAAGAAGACGGGTTTTCGCGTTGAAAAACGGCGTCTCTATGAAGCAGAGGTTTAGAGAAATTGTCGGACGCGTGATATCTTTTACGTGACGCAGTAACAGTGACTGTATTTCAAATCGCAGGTTTATATTAATGCCCTGGTTCTACGTTATACAGTACGTTATCGTTTCTATAGTAACAAACATTCAGGGCCATCCCAAGCATGGG
The DNA here is from genome assembly GCA_023630585.1 of Cranoglanis bouderius. NCBI lineage: Eukaryota > Metazoa > Chordata > Actinopteri > Siluriformes > Cranoglanididae > Cranoglanis > Cranoglanis bouderius. Next base: position 3,685,303 of record CM042560.1, on the reverse strand, counting down.
GCGAGTTAGAGGATGCGGGGCCCTACTTAGCGCTCATTTCTATCATCTTAATATCAAACCTTGTATATGATATTAAGTACTACTACAGTGAATAATTGATCAAATAGAATTTCAATGCGCAAAACCAACTTCGACCGTGTAGGCATCATTGCTATGTATGGGCATGTCTTACCACAGACTTCTCACATCTCGTAGGAAACATCTTCACACAAATTTCTAAAAGGGTAGTTATTTTAAAGTGACCCAGAGAGAGAGAGAGAAAAAAAAGAGGCTGGTGAGGGAACGATTATACGTGCTGTAACGTAAGTGAGAACAGGAACCAAGTCGTCTCAGATACGTTCCACAACATTAACTACAAATTGGATAAAATGTACACGTTCTTTAATAAATGAAAACTTGTAATCGTTGGCAAATTGCTGTTCTATAAGAGAAATAAAACACCTCTGCGTGTTCTGTTGCCTCGTCGTTGTTTAGTTTCCTATAACGGCACGCCCCCAAAGTCTTTTATTCCGTACAATCGTTATTCAATACTATAACGTTTCTTGCTTTTTTTTCTATTACAGGTACAGCTTGTCATATATTCCATTTGCAAGGTGAGTTTTTTTAACACCTTATTTTAATCATCCATCTTTGCACTTACTACACTGCAGTGTGCAGAAACATTTCATTTACAGCATTGCCATATAAATCCAATCATTTTGGAAAATATAGGCTAGTAGTGCTAAATATCATTGTTTTATCTAAAACTGTAAGATTTCTATCTTAAGTCAGCACTTTGAAGTACAGTTTTCTGTTTTAAATCCGCTCTGTAAAGTGCTAAAGCTGTAAAGCGGTCATTCCACCACTCCTGATTCAAATGAGCCCGGAGTCAAAGGTTCCATTCATTTGTGGCTCCTGCTCAAGTGACCAAAACAGACTTTTCACACTTCTGCTTTTTTGGCTGCGACCGGCTGTTTACTGATTTGTGTTTGTTTTAATGCAGGGACGCGCTGATTAAGATGTTCTCCATGTGTTTGAAGTGATGTGTAGTGGCGTGTGGCGCTCGGACCTCTCTCGCCCCACCGTTCTCCCTCTCTCTCTCTCTCTTTCTCCCCTCTCTCTCTCTCTCTCTCTCGGCGCCTGATCTCGCTTCAGCTCTGCTGCGCCCTGAGTGCCCACTGCTAGTGCCCACTCGAGCGCCCACTCTACTGCCTGGCACACACACACACACACACACACACACACACACACACACACACACACACACACACACACACACACACACACACACACACACACACACACACACACACACTGCAGGTGTGCGTTTCCTCTCCTGATGCTTGGGTGCTCTCCAGGAATGTGTATGAATACATATATTCTCTTTTACATGTCAGTGAAGGAATCAGACGTGACTTAAGTACAACTCAAACTGAGCCCACCCCTATTTCCACCCCTGTACACAAAGCTCAGCTCTCAAAACTTACACCAGTTCAATTAGAGTTAGCATGTTAACTAGAGTTACCGCTAGCAAGGACTGTCTTGACTTCACTTTCAAGCTCACTCGGACACTTCTGCTGCTCGAAAGCTGAAAGTTACGACTCATAACATATAAACATATAAACATGCAAAATTCTCGTAATGATTTAAGAGGAGGTGAAAGGGCGTTGGGGGCGTGTCTATAAAATGACTGACAAGAGGACAATCCAAGTACAAACAACCATTCTGGACCAGAAGGCAGGTTTCTAAACTTTTTTTTTTTTTTTCTTTCAGCTACAAAGTACATTTGTTCTATGAAAATGGCTTCAGCTTCATTTTTAAAATAATTTCTACATAATTCTCCCTATTATTTGTAGTAGGAAGAAATGAAGAATATTGACTATTGCACCTTTAAGTAGTGATGTGTGATGTTCAGTCAAAAATTGCACTTGTGTGCATCAACAAGATGCCTTTATAATTTAATATTTTATATGAGAGATTTCGGTCATAACATTTTAAAACGTTAACCACTTTTAGTTCTTAGATTAGATCACATTCAATTAGATTAAGCCTATTCCTGGATTGAATTGTCTTAGAAATCTGGATACTTGAGATTGAATTTAACACTCAACCCTCGTAGTTTATTTGTTTTGTTACCGAAGATTTTTGTTACCGAAGATCTCTTAATCATCCTGTTGTTTTCTCTGTTTACATAACTGAATTCTGCTCATAACATTTCTATATACTTTTTTGTTTGTTTGTTTGTTTATCACTTTTTAACTGCTGGTCTTTCCAGGCCATAATAATGTTTTTGAGTTTTAGGCTGACATGGGAAGAGTCGGTCAGCATTTCCTGTGTGCGCTATGAAACATGAAAATTGTGTGTGAGGCCTCAGGCCTGTGTTGTAAAAGGTCATGTACAAAAAGGCTGCTTGAAATTAAGGATATATTGCGATTTCAGAAGACAGTACTATAGTTTCCTCAGCAGTGTATTAGTTTCGAAGCTAAACAGCTCCGGAAATACCTGATGAACATCCACGAGTAGATTTCTTTTTCTGTACTATGATCGATCATGATCATGATGCTGAACAGATTTGTCATGTCTTTTTTTTGTTTTGTTTTGTTTTGTTTTTTTGTAATATGTTACTTTTACATTTCTGAGGAGTGCCTGGATTTTTCAATGTTTTCAACAGGGTATCTTGTGCATCATGTTGTTTAATTATTAAAATACTGTTTATTGAAGCTCATTTTCTGTGCTGTAGGATACTAGAATATTTCCTCTGTTGTATAAGTGTGAAATGTGTCTGATGTTACCAGTTGCAGCCCTTATGAACAAATATAATTAAAATCTTATTTAAGTCTGGGCGGATTGCTGAGTTTTTCAGTCTTTCAGTTGTTATAATTTACTTGTAATAAATCTTTAAAGTTTAAAGCCATTTGTGTAAAGCGTAAAGCCACGCGCTCTGGCGGATCCCCGCATATTCGCATCATTTCCATCTGATCTGCAGATTAAGACTTCGTGATCATCCCTGCGTTTATAGTGTTTTCCCCTCGTTTGTGCGACATGCAGGAGCTTCCGTTTAATGAGACCTTTCGCGTGCGTGACGTCGTTAAATCCTCTAAATCTCCGCGCGGCAGCTGCGGGATCAGGTTTCCGCCTGGAACATCCAGTCTGCTTTCCCGCTCTCAGGTTAGGCTGAAGACCAGTGCGGTGATGATGCGGACAAAACCGCACACCGCAGACAGCGCGGCTGCAATTACTGCTGAGCCTCAACGCCGGCTTTAACACCGACATCACGCGCGCAAATACGCACGAGGCAGAGCATCTCGCTTTGTATCTCACAAGCACCTTAAATATCCTGACAACATAATATCACTCCATTATCCAGAACTTATCATCATCATCATCATCATCATCATCAACACATGAACACCACAGTACATTTCCCCCCAGTTACAACCTAACAAACGATTTGTTTTCGTTCACTTAGTTTTGTTTTTTTTTTTTGTTTTTTTTTAGATCCTTACAGACTATTAAAATCATTTTAACATCAAAAAAACAACCTTTTCACTTTCTGAGTTCGTCCAAGATTGTGCTGATCTGTGGTTTATTTATTTTTTGTCTTGTAATAAGTGCATTTGGATATACATTTCGGAGTCAAAAGCTTTCCATGACGGTTTATCATAAGCATTTCTCTCAGTAAAGATTTAATCATCATTTATAAACAAAGCTAAACAAAATAATAATAATAATAATAATAATAACAATCAAAATTCCAGTTAGTCTCTCATACACGTGCTTACTTACCAATACTTTGTTTTTGTCTTTGTTTTGTTTTGTAAATTGGGACAGAAAAAAAAGGGTGGTACCTTTTTTTGCACCATTTTACCATTCAATGGTTCCACAGGTACCATTTTATTCACCTTTCATACTTCATGTACCTTTCACTATAGGAAACTAATTTATTTTTTATTTTTTAGAGTAAAACTTTAAAGGTTTACTCTACCTAACTTTACACACCCTTCTAGGCAAAAGGAACTAAGACAAGTACAGTTGAGTGCCCTTTTGTTCTGAGAGTGTACGAGTCATTATCTCAACTATCAATAACGTTTTCCGTTACTAAATATTCTGTCGTAATAGACTTTATCTTCTTTATTTTGACATTTTATTTAAAATGATATAGCCTCAATGATATTAGTACAAAGAATAGACTTTTTTTTATAATAAAAACTTATCTTTTCTTCTATATATATATATTTTTTTCTATAATCAAAGTTTCCCTCGTCCATGAGTTGAGAGCTGCTTTGATGTGTGCTTTGTTCATGTGAAGAGTCTCTCAAATGCTTTGCTCTCCAGCACTGCGCATTTTACGCAAAGCGCGTTTGTGCGTCAGAGCTGAGCACCGCGCCGTCCAGGAGCCTGAACACAAACATGTCTGGGGGAAAAAAAAAAAAAAAAACAAGTCAACGTGATTAAGACTGTGTTCAAATGTGCAACACTGTCTCCTTGTTCTTATCTCCTTGTTTATCTGTAACACAATGCGTGACGTCTTTTGATTAATTACCTATAACGAAATAATGACTAAATGGTTTGGATCTCGAATACATGGAGGATACGTGATTAAACGAGATCTCTAAAAATATTTTCACATGTCCGTGCAATGTTTGAATATTGACTCTTTTTTAAAAAAAAAAAAAAACTAAATAATTCATACCCTGCGCGTCCATGAGAAGCTTATGAGACCATCTACATGTTAATCACGGTGCCACCTAACATTTAGACGTTATCAGTTTATAAACTAATTTGTTTGAAATGTTTTGGACTTTTTATATAAATTATATTAAGACTAAAACCATGAGTACAAATTCTGAAATGAAATGTCTAACATAAAGGAGATGCGTTATATAAAACCGCATGAACAGATGCATGAATTTCCGACACAGTTTTGCGACTCGTTCATTTCGCAACCCAAGTCTGAAACTCGAAATTAAGGAGTCGCTTAATTAGTCCAGACCCACGTGACTGCGGGGGTCTTAACTCGCGCGCTGTCCTGGGGATATAGGTGGACCCAGAGTGCATTAGCTCAGGTTAATGCACAGAACACTATACAGGAAAAGTTTGCATGCGAACTATTAATTATTACTTACTTTTCATTTCCGTCTCGCGCGCACCGTGACAACTTTTTTTTTTTTTCTTTTTTCTCCCCCACGACTTCTATAGCAGACGACTTTTTACCCCCTCAGAATCGGGAGTGTCGTGAGCTCATGAAGGCGGAAGGCGACGCGGGGAACAGCAGCGGCGCAGGCGGTGGCGCAGGCGGAGGCGCGTGCTGCGTGAACCGGCTGCTGCGCGCGGTCGAGAGCGAACTGCGCGCGGGCCGCGAGAAGGGAGACCCCACGGAGAAGCAGCTGCGCGTGAGCCTGGAGGACGCCGAGCTGTGGCGCAAGTTCCGTGAAGTCACCAACGAGATGATCGTCACCAAGAACGGCAGGTGCGTGTTTTTTTGTTTTTTTTTCGGCTCACGACAAACCTGTAAATAATAATAATTAAAAAAAAAAAAATTTATTATTATTATTATTTTAAAAAATGCGTGAAGTGCATTCACCAGGTCATACTTTTAATACATGTTATATTGAAGTCCAAAAAATGAATGCACAAGTTGATAAAATGGTCTAATAATAATCATTTTTATGGATGCAATAATTATTAAATGGAATATTAGAGAATAATGCTAACCCTAACTCTAACCCTTGTGTGCTTGTTTTTGTTTGTTTGTTTTTTCAAAAAATTAAAAATAGATGCACCTTTCCAGATTTGAAATAAGACCAAAAGAGCATGCTTTAGCAAGACTATAGCTATTTGTTTATAACTTACAGAGCAAACAAATAATTGTTGATTTCTTTATTGTACCATATCTGATGCTCTTTTATTTGATGCCTTTTAAACACAAAATAAATATTTTCAACAACAATAATAATAATAATAATAATAATAATAATAATGATAATGATACAAAGTTTTGCACAGGGTTTGAAGAGAATTTGTTTGAACATCTAAATTACAAGCTTTAACCTTAATAACCAAATATTAACACACTATTTCATATAAGATTACTAATTTTCTAGAAAATAATGATTAAAAAAAAATATCCAAAAGCTTTGTTTTCAGAAACGTTAAGCACTTTATGCACTCTGTATGTCCGTGTCTCTCTCCCTGTCTCTTTCTGTCTGTCTCTCTGTCTCTCTCTCTCTCTCTCTCTCTCTGGATCTAAATCAATTAAGCTAGTTGTTATTGCAGTTATTGGCCTGCTTTATTGGAACGGGCAGTTTAATTTATTTGGATGGGTTTGTTGTTGTATTGTGGAGCTGAAGGGTGTCTTGACCATCTCACTCTGTAGTTACAGGTCACCACTGCAGGTGGGTGTCTTTCCATTTACATGTTTCCCAATAGCCCCACTTAAAGGCATTTTTGTCCAAAAAACAATCATGCAAAAAAAAAAAAGTGGGCAAAATGACCAGTTTGCAAAGCTCTCATGAAGTTTATGCATATTACTGTGATTGCCATTTTGTGGATTAGGCACTGAATAGATGAGATGATGTTTTGTGCTTTGTTTTAGTTTTTGGCAAGTGTGTATATTTGTGTTTGTGCGTGACAATAGGAATCATTTTAGTGTTGAATTGTGGCACACACACACACACACACACACACACACACACATACGCGCGCGCACACACACACCCACATATCGTCTCCACTTTCCCCAGGAGGATGTTTCCAGTACTGAAGGTGAGCGTGTCTGGTCTGGACCCAAACGCCATGTACTCCTTCCTCCTGGACTTCAGCCCGGCTGATGGTCACCGCTGGAAGTACGTGAACGGCGAGTGGGTGCCTGCTGGCAAACCTGAACCCCACAGTCACAGCTGTGTGTACATCCACCCCGACTCTCCGAACTTTGGTGCCCACTGGATGAAGGCTCCGGTGTCCTTCAGTAAAGTCAAACTGACCAACAAACTCAACGGAGGTGGACAGGTGCCTTAAATACTCATTACTTCTAGTGTCCCTTCATGTGTTAAAGGCGTTTGTGACAGTCCAAACTTAAGTTCATCTGATACTGTAGTCCCTTATAGAACAGTCACACAAAAATCCACATGGGAATTTTAGTCACTATGAACATTTTTTGTGTTAATTATCCACACACACACACACACACACACACACACACACACACACACACAGAGCATGCGCTTTTATTTTCCCACGTTCCATGTTCACATTTATCAATGTTTTCACGTCATTTTCACAGCTTATTAATCTATTTTCACAGAAGATATTTTACATTATTAATATGAATAATACACATTATTAATTTACCTTCGCATATGAATTTACACACACACACACACCCCTCTCATATTATGTCTGTGTTTACTTTGGTGCAATTTTAGGTCAGAACATGGTGAAATGTGCACCTTGACGTGCAATCACATGTGAAATGTAATGTGATTTTCCCCACTGGGTGTTTCTTTGAGACTTTGAGATGTCCTTGTTCACGTGACATCCTATTTTTTTATTATTTTTTTATTTATTTATTTATTTTTTGAAAACGTAGAAATGTAAAAAGTCTTTGCCTCTCCAAGAGGAAAGACCCAGCAAAGTCTGCACACACTTTGCACAGATACCTGATTTCACGTTGTGTGCCGCGTTCTGTAATCTTACTCAGACTCTCAGCCATCAGGCTGCTCTTATGTCCATGCAGGAGCTCAGGAGCTTTTAGGAGCCTTGAGCTGCCTCTAATCATCCCGTCTGCTGCTGCGGGGAAATATCAAGTGTGCATTTATACAATTAGTGCTCTCCTCAGCGTCCACTTCACCTATGGAGCCCCTTTGTTCGGCGGGGACTGCATGTAAACAGGAATAAACAGCTCTTAATTGCCACTTTTCCCGTTTAATGCACTTCCTGCGGTTCAGACGGAGCACGCTCTACTTCAGCCAGTCATCGGAGGGCTTTCATTCGAGGTGCTCCAGCACGCTCCATTCGAGTATGACTCCTCTGCAAAATTATCAGCGGTATTAACATGAACTCCCCACCACCAGACCACCTCCTCCTCCCAAAACCACCACCACCACCACCACCACTGCCGCCCCATTCTCCTCTCCTCTCGTCTCCTCTCCTCCGCTCCACTCCCTTTCTCCAGCGTTTTTTAAATGCAATGTTGGCAGCGGAGAGGCCGCCGAGAGAGAACCGGCTCTAAATGAAATAATTGCCGTGGTTAGTTGTACATTATGGTAATTACGTGTGTTTTTTCTATGCAAAATAAATTTAGCCATCAGTCCTTAGATGTGAGGCAAAAAAAAAGAGACAAAAAAACCCCACATCATCAGGTGTAGTGGAGAGAAAAGCACACACAAAGCCCTTCGCTGCCCTGTAGCCGTACCGATGAGTACCTGCCCCTCATGTGAAAGGTGAAGTAAAGCTGTCAATTACAATGAAAAACAGTTTGTCCACCCCGTCGCTGGATATTTTATGGATATATGCTGGAAAATGTTGTATGTTTTGTGCCCAAGGGTTGATCAAAGGTACAACAAAGTCAGTGTACAAACATATACAGTAGATATAGTAATTAAATGTAGACGCTTATACAACAGTTTTTTTTTTTCCTCTCGTTTTAATATGTTATCTTTTCTATAATAACAGCTCGTTCACACACTTGTATGGTGGACATAAAATCAAATAATCGAAAGTTAATATTTAATAAGTTGCACAACAGTTAATAAGTTAATAACATGAAATTATTATTATTTTTTTTGCCTTATTAACTTCAAGAGAGAGGCCGGTGAGGGAAGTACTGTTTATAGCTGCTATAGCATAAGTGAAGACAGGACCTATAGATCTTCCACAACATTAAATGTAACTATAAATGGTTTAAAAATGCAACATGCCGGTCTTTAATACATACAAAATTGTACAACCCCAATTCCAAAAAGGTTGGGACGCTGTGTAAAATGTAAATAAAAACAGAATCTCATAAACCCATATGTTATTCACAGTAGAACATAGAATACATATCAAATGTGTAAACTGAGTAAATGTACCATTTTAAGAAAAAAAATAAGGTAATTTTGAATTTGATGGCCGCAACACGTCTCAAAAAAGTTGTGACGGGGCAACAAAAGGCTGGAACAGTAAGTGTTACTAAAAAGAAACAGCTGGAGGTTAATTTGACAACAGGTCAGTAACATGATTGGGTATAAAAAGAGTATCTTAGAGAGGCAGAGTCTTTCAGAAGTAAAGATGGGAAGGGATTCACCAATCTATGAAAAACTGCATCTACAATTTGTGGAACAATTTCAGAATAATGTTCCTCAACGTAAAATTGCGAAGACTATGAATATCTCATCATCTACAGTACATAATATCATCAAAAGATTCCGAGAATCTGGAGAAATCTCCTGTGCACAAGGGACAAGGGTGAAAATCAATATTGCATGCCCATGATCTTCTCGCCCTCAGGTGGCACTGCATTAAAAACAGGCCTGATTCTGTAATGGAAATCACTGCAAGGACTCAGAAACACCTCCAGAACTCAATGTCTGTGAACACAGTTCGCCGTGCCATCCACAAATGCAGGTTAAAGCTCTATGATGCAAAGAAGAAGCCATATGTGAACATGATCCAGAAACGCCGCCGTCTTCTCCGGGCCAAAGCTCATTTAAAATGGACTGAGGCAAAGTGGAAAACTGTTCTGTGGTCAGACGAATTGAGATTTGAAATTCTTTTTGGAAGCCATGGATGCCGTGTCATCTGGACTAAAGAGGACTAAAGAGGAGAGGGACCATCTGGCTTGTTATCAGCGCTCAGTTCAAAAGCCTGCATCTCTGATGGTATGGGGGTGCATTAGTGCCTAGGGAATGGGCAGCTTGCACATCTGGAAAGGCACCAGCAATGCTGAAAGGTATATACAGGTTTTAGAGCAACATATGCTTCCATCCAGATGACGTCTTTTTCAGGGAAGGCCTTGCATATTTCAGCAAGACAATGCACTGTCTGAAGTCCAGACCTTTCACCAATTGAAAACATTTGGCACATCATGAAACGAAAAATATGACAAAGAAGACCCAGGACTGCTGAGCAGCTAGAATCCTGTATCAGACACGAATGGGACAACATTCCTCTCCCAAAACTCCAGCAACCGGTCTCCTCAGTTCCCAGACCTATACAGACTGTTGTTAAAAGAAGAGGGGATGCTACACAGTGGTAAACGTGGCCCCGTCCCAACTTTTTTGAGACGTGTTGCTGCCATCAAATTTAAAATTACCTTATTTTTCCCTTAAAATGGTACATTTCCTCAGTTTAAACATTTGATACATTTTCTATGTTCTATTGTGAATAAAATATGGGTTTATGAGATTTTCAAATCATTGCATTCTGTTTTTATTTGCATTTTACACAGCGTCACAAACGTTTTGGAATTGGGGTTGTAATTTATGGCAAATTGCTGTGATATGAAAAGAATGAAACATTTCAGGCCGTGCTGTTATAGGGAAATAATCAACTTCAGAGTGCTAACAGAAATCCGCTTCATGTCGGGCTGCATCACACCTCCCCAACACAACACAATTATTTTTCTATAACAGCACACCCAAGTGTTTTATTCCCTACTTAATTGTCCAATTATCTGCTTATTCTCTCTCTCTCACTCTCTGTGCTATAGATCATGCTGAACTCTCTCCATAAGTACAAGCCACAGATCCACATTGTCCGTGTAGGAGGAAACCACAGGATGGTGACCAACATCTCCTTTACTGACACCCAGTTCATCGCTGTAACAGCCTACCAGAATGAGGAAGTCAGTCTGTCTGTCTGTCTGTCTGTCTATCTATCTATCTATCTATCTATCTACCTATCTACCTACCTACACACATACATACATACATACAAAATCTATCTATCTGCCTACAACAGTTTGCACCTCCCGTAGTATCTGGATAGTGGAAATGAAAAAAATGTACCTCTATTTGTATAATTTCTTTTATTTGAATGTATATATTTTTTTCATTTCCAAGAAGTTGAAATTAAATGTTGGTGTATCCAGCAACGGGACAACAAACCAGAAAAAACAAAAATCAACAAAAACGAACAAACATTTTGCTATAAACCTCTAAGTCTCCAGGCCCAGAATTGTGGACTTAGTTAGTAGGGTATACAAACTTTTGCACTCACCTGTATCTAATGGTAACTATCTACAGCTGAGTGCGAATGTTTGCACCCCTCCCCCCCTTCCACATTGTTCCTGGATGTTATTTTTTATTTATACATATATTCATATGCAAATACATATTTATAATTTGTACACAAAATATTACTTTAGTTTTAAAATTCAGTTAGTAGGTGCACAAACTTTTGCACTCAATTCTTTCTATGTATTTATCTATCCGTACTATTTTTACATGAAACATTTTCACCCTGTTTATAACAGATAACCGCTCTGAAGATAAAATATAATCCGTTCGCCAAGGCCTTCCTGGATGCTAAGGAAAGGTAATTGTAATCTACCTTTTATTCAAGCTATTCAACAATTAATCCCCAGTTTTATTGGATTGTATTTAGCTTTCCCGTATTTGAATTCTCAATCAATGCACCAGTTTGTTGCAATCGTATCATAGCAGACATTAGCACTAGTCAAGCTAGCATAACTGTGCGAAATCAGCAGTGATTAGCGAGTAATTATTAATCGTTTACGCTGGGAATCGAGTGAGGGGATGAGTAAGGAGCTTGTTGGAGAGGCAGTGTGAAGTGAGGGTGAGACATTTGGAGCATGTATGATGAAGAATGTGTGAGTTGTAACACACCGCTGATCATCAGAAGGCCCCGGCTCTGATTAGCCGTGCGCTAACTCTCTGATCGTTATCTCTCGACGAAGACAATGCCTGGATCGGATGATCTTCATGCAAACGTCATCAAGCGTTTTATTTCTTACTTATAGCAGACAGTATACGAATAGACTGAATTGAGGCTGCAATAATAATTGTATTTGTTTATTAAAGAATGACACGTTCTATGCTTTGTCCGTTTATAAGTACATATAATGTTCTGCGAAACAACTTCCTGGTAGTTCCTGATGTTTACAGTCTGCTTAATCTGCAGGAGCCACCCCAAGAACCTTCTAGAACCTCCTCCTGAGAATCAACATGTCGGCATACCACACTGTACGTGTTTGAGCTTTTCTTCAAACCCCGCTGTAGCCACTCGGATTCATTTTCAGTCCAGGATTAGTCCAGGAAGCTTGTCTGACCTTTTCTGCGGTTTTGGTTTCTAGGTGGTTGGTATATTTCGAACCCGGACTCCTTTTGTTCCTCTGGGAGCAGTAACTTCCCTTACGCAGGTGGTTTGCCTTTGACCCCGCATCATGGCTACAAACACTACTCCAGTCTGCATGGTCATCGTGCCACTCCGTACCCACCTCCATATCTGCACCACCATCACCATCACCACCACCGCACACACAATTCAGGTAAACACAACATAGGTTCACACTGAACGCAGGGACAGACGATGTGTTCGGGTCTCAGTGTTTAATTCAGATTTGGCTAGTGTCTGGTGTCTGTTAATCAGAGAAAAAACTCCTTGCTGCTGATTCGCTTTCACTGCTGAATAAAACACGATCTGATCATTTCACATATTTCTCACCTTGATTAATGATGATTTTGATGATGTATCTCACTATTACTGTATCTCACCGATAGAAAGTGAGGATGCAGCAGTAGTCAGGCAGAGTACTGTACTATAATGTTATTTCTCACACTTCTTTGCTTCTCTCTTTGCTTATTTTTTTCTCTTTTTAAAAAAATCTTTTTCTTTTCTTCCCTCTTTTTTGTTTTTTCCTTCTTTTCTTTCTCTTTTTCCTTCCCTTTGCTTTCCTCTTTCTCTCTTCCTGCTTTCTCTGTTCACCCTCTCTCTATTTCTCTCTTCCTTCCTTCCTGCTTTGTCTTTTTGTCTTTCTGCTTTGTCTCTTGGGTTAATTCACCATCTCTTTAGTTTTCCATTTCTTTCTTTCTTTCTTTCTTTCTCCTATGTGTTTATTTTTGTTTTATTCACCCTCTCCACTTCTTTCTTTTAAATTTTTTTCCCTTTTCCTTTATTTATTTCTTAACTTTAGTTTCCCATTTGTCTCTCTTTGTTTTATTGTCTTTTTATTTGCCTCTCTTTATCTTTTTCTTCCTTTTTCACTTTTTCTTTTCTTCTTTCATCAATCCTTTCTTTTTCTTCCTTTTTCACTTTTTCTTTCTTTCATTCAGTTTCCTATTGGTTTTTCTTTGTTTTATTCACCCTCCCTTCACTTCTTTCTTTAATTTAGTTTCCCATTTGTGTCTCTTTGTTTTGTCTCTTTTTTATTCGCCTCTTTTTTGTCTTTCTTTCTTTCTTTCTTTCTCTCAATCCTTACCATTTCTTTCCTTTTTCTCTTTCACTTTTCCCTCTTCTCTTTTCTTTCTTCCCATGTTTCTTGCCTTTCTCTGTCCCCCTTCCTTTCTTTCACTCCCTCTTTATTTTCCTACTTTTATTTATTCTTTCTTTTTTCCTCGCTGAAGGTGTCTTTATTCTTAACATATGTCTTCAGGTTCATACCAGACTTTTTTTGTTAGGTACAGTTAGAAATGTACTTCATGTAAATGTTGAATGTGGGACTCCTCCTCCTCCTCCACCTCCACATTATTTAATTTTCCGGTTCTTTCTGTAGTCTCTCTGTCTGAGGGTCTGAGCCCAGGTGCTCTGCAGGTGTTCTCAGGCCACGAGACCTGGACAGGTGTTTCTCCTCCTGGTCCTGCAGCGATGCTGTCAGTGCCGTCTGGTACGAACTCACCTGGAGTCAGCAGGTCAGAACCGGCGCACCACTCACACAATGACCTTTCACTCTGAGATACATTAATCACATGTTTACCGCCAGGCTGTATCCTGACCTCGCTGCTCGTTCAGTGCTCTTGGTGCACCTAATTAGTCTGTTGTGTTTACGTGCGTCATTGCGGGTATTTTCTGAGATAATTTTGTTTTTTCCCCTTGCTCTCTCAGTCAGTACCCTTGCCTGTGGACAGTGAGTGGCTGTGGTATGTCCTCCACTCCTCCAGGAGGTGCTCTGAGCTCCGCCCAGTGTCAGGAGGAGCGGCCTGATGCAGGCTCCGCCTCCGCTTCCCCGTGCTCACTCCTGCAAGCCCCAGGATCCACGAGTGCAGATGTTGTGTCGGAGCAAGCCAATCATAACAGGGTGGGAGGGGCTAGCTGGTCAGCAGGCTCCACCCATTCCTTTTAAACAGGCTTAATGGAAAAGATGGTGCAACCCAGCACAAGTACATGTGGTTGATCACATGACCTCTCACCAGTTTGGAGCTCCTAATTGCCAAAATATCATGTGTGTATTTGAAGAATACTGCTTAATCATTTCCTGTACATTTCTGTTTTTCTGCAGCACAGCTGTAGGAGCTCACCTTTACAGCCATGATAAGTATTCAAGTTGTCTGTAATTAAATTCAATCAATTCAGATGAATTCATTCAAGTCTGCAGACTTTCTACGTTCTTTTAAGAAACAGGGAGGATCTTAGGGTTTCGTCTACAAATATATGGATGTTTTTGAAAAAGTAGTTTTCAAAACAATTCCTGTCTACAAAGTTAAAAAAAAAAAAAAAAAAAAAAAAAAAGTATTTCTGTTCACATGAATATGCAAAAAATTTTGAAATGCAAAAAGATTTGAAAATTCTCATATGAGCATGAAAGCCCTGTGATAGTATATCAAACTGTTATGTCAAAGGCCTCAATAATAATGCTAAAAGCGTGAGTATTGAAAGTCAGAGAAGGTGGAATGCAGAAAAACAGAAAAAAAAGGACAAAATACAAAACATTTTGACCTCACGTTCACACAATACAGTTGTAGTTGGGAGGCTGAAATCTACAGAAAGCCTTGAAAGAGTGTTATTGAGTTATAAAATATGAGAGCCAATCAGATTTCAGTATGCAAATGCAGGAGATTCTGAGTGTGTAGTGTGTTCAATTGGTGGTGTTTTATGACTGAAGTTGCATCATGAATCATAGAATGTGATTTATTAATTCTGGCAAAAGTGTCTTAATCTAACCTCATAAGAAATCTGAGAAAGCCGTACGATAAGATACAACTTCTAACCCCAAACATATCCCTATCCTTAATCTTAACCTAAGTATCTTTTCATACGACATACGAATTGGCAAGTGAGACCATTTCCTGTTGTCTAATGGCATTTTGTTTTGTAGAACCGCCAAGATTATTGTATGAATAGTGCAAGTCGTTTCGTTATATATTGAAAATGCTTGCGTTTACAATCGCTTCGTGCTTGTACATACAGCAGTGCTGTTATGACTTACATTTGACATCTTGCCTCTAGTAGCTGAAGGAACCAATGATGGACAAAACCCTACAAATATTTTTATTTCATCTCAGCTTTATCTGTAGGTCTGCGTAACATAACCAGTCCAAAGGTCAGTAAAATCAACTCCAAAATATTTATAAAAGTAACCCCTATTTGGCTTCTGTCTATTAATCTAAGGTATGCAAAATACCCAACCTGTGGACCTGGCAACCCTGGCTTCTATAATCTCTAATGATGTTTGTAGCATGTTGGAGCATTTTACTTAATGTACATTTAAGTGTAAAATATATGTGGGGGGGGATTCATGTGATGTCTGTGTCTTATTACTGTAATATTGTAATGCAGCATAATTCTTACAACACATAAGCCAGGATGCTCTTTACTCTTACTTTCCTCTATTCTAACTCATCATGGTGCTTGCTAACGTGTGTAACTACTGAACAATAAAAGCACGGCTAACTGCGAATGAGTCGTGTGCAGTTGCATTACGTTTGTTCGTATGGATGTTCTGGGACAATCACACCTGTCCTCCCAAACCACAATTTCTGTGCGCCATTATCAAGGAACGGAGACGCTGACAATAAGAGAAGCATTCGTACATGATAAAATGAAACTTAGCCAGTGATTAGGGCTGGGTGTAATTGCTATTTGGAGTGGTTATCAAATTAAGCCCCATTCTGACGTTCTCTAGCGTGGCAGATCTTTAGAAGGTGTAGCGTTCATGCATTTACCTTGTACTTTAACCCTTCACACACACACACACACACACACACACACACACACACACACACACACACACAGCTGTCACATTTCGCCAAAAAGCAGGTCTTATTTATGCGCTGCTGTAAAACAGTGCATAAAGAGATAATTATACCTCCATCATATTTTTCCTCTCTTGAAAATGTTATTTTAATCACGCGAGTGGAGTGGACCACTCTGTTGTTTTCACATGTGTGTAATGAAATAATGACAGGCACCCTGTGAATGGGGCCTTGGCATGCGCTTGCAGCACTGTGGGCATCACTCACACACACACACACCTAAGCTTTAGAGAGGTTTGGAGCCAAGGTCCAGGATTCAATTATACACCTGAGATGGAGTGAGAGATGTGGAAATAACAGGCGGGGGAAATGAATGTGATATCCTCTCTCCTCAGAGACTGTCATTAACTTTACTGAAATCTGTTCGTGGAAAATTATTAAAAGCTAAATTAAAAAATTGGGTTGCAAAACATATTAAAGAAAAGCATGAAAGTCTGCATATTCAAATCCTACCCATGATAACTATCCGTTTATAGTTACATTTAATTTTGTGGACCTGACATTAGAGACTCCTTCCATAAACGTTAAATAAACCACTCCTTACAGAAAACTTTAACAAAGAAAATGTGTCACCATCGATATGGCAAACACCACGTTTTAAAAATGTAGCCTTAGATTCTGCGCAGCATCCATTTACGCCATACGAGTCCCTGTGGGTTAGTTGTTACTATTGAAACAGTAGAAACAGTCCAGAAACATATTACCGTCGGTGCTGTTATAGAAAATTATTCAACACCTTCTGACCAATGAGATTCGAGAATTCATCAATGCTGTGGCATACAAAACAATATATAACTTGGGATTTATTAATAATTCACAGTTTGTTGCAAATGAGAATGATAGACTCTTTATGTCATATCGTTCCTTTTGTTGGTACAGAATCAAGATTGTGACGAAGCTCATGGATAAATACTGTATAAGGCATAAAAACAGCCATGCAAATCTGGTATATAAAAAGTAATACAGCTATAAACAATCGTCACCTGCCGCCCAGATACAAAGTCTCAAACTCCACGTCGTAGTCTTTCTGAGAAAGTGACTCCGGACTGGAGAACTCGTCTCCCAGCCTCCTCCACCAGGGCAGGTGCATGCTCTGAAGCAAGGCATTGTGGGCTTGCCGGGCACGCATGGCCACCGGTGCTGAGCGGCTCAGAAAGAGGCAGGAGTCTTCCTCATGTGTATCTTTTAACGAGGGAGCGTCTGAGGGACGAAGAGAGAGGGGGGAAAAGTCACCAGGGCTAATAACGAGAAACTTTTATTACATGCTTCATTGCTGAAGCTTAGTAAAGTTAGTAAAAGACTAACTGCACAAAAAGTAGGAAAATGACATTCTAAATTTATTCATTCACACTTGTGAAGCTGCATGTTCATATTAAAATAATATCTTACATAGTCTGTAGTGTCTGAATGCCTTCTTTGCTCCATGGATGATTCTAGAAAACAGTCCCTCATCCCCCAATTGACTACCACAAATGAGTCCAGGATCCAATACTGGAAACCGACTCGAGTATTTCTGGGGCCAAGTGTGCTTTAAAATGGCTTTAAACTAAAACCAGACTGCTTTTTTGAGGTGGATGAGAGACTATATTCTGGCATTTAAAAAAAAACAGCTTTCACAGTTTCATACCAAACAAACTGAAGTCTTGGTGCAAATGGACTCTTGTCTGGAAATGCAGTTAATGCACTTATAATACTTTTGCTAGAATCAGGGAAATGTTATATTTGACTGAAAAAAAATGGATTATGATTTCCAAATTAGCATGACTGGTAGTCAGCAAAGTCCTTACTTAGCAGGAGCTCCATGTCCGTGTTGATCTGAGCCACGAGAGCTTGCCGGTGCTGCTCCTGAGCCCGATCTGAAGCTCTCATCATCAGGTGCTGTTGCAGCGCACTCTGAGCTTTCTCATGGAGCGCTAGAGTACCCTCTGCTGATACCACGGAGGACTGCAAAACACAAGGGACTCACAGTGTTTGCACAAAACAAGAGCCGTGACTATGGAGCGTGTTCAACACAAAGAAACGCACTGATCACGTGAAACGGCGACCTAAAAAGCATGAGACAAGGGACTGTAAAGGATTTCTGATTACGATCTCATCAAAGATTTCCTCGCACCGTAAAGGTCATGCTTTGGATAGCTACGTGCCGTAGTGAAATAGACATATGCCTAATCACAGTTTGTAATCAGATACCGGTTGTTAAAATGTCCATGATGTTCCTGCGCCACAGTGGGAATTAAAACTTTAAATTAAATTTTCTCGCTTTTCACTTTAAAAAGCTAGAACATAACTTGTGGTTGAGATACATGCAAAACAAGCATTTTCGTTCTGTAAAGTCTGTAGTTTTCCAAATTATAGATAGTAAAAGATTTTCGCAGGCTGCTGCACATATTTCAAGACATGTTGCTATGACAACATGCAGCAACATACTGTATTTATATATACAATACGGCTTTATTGTCCAGATCGTGCAGCCATATATTTTAGATTACATTATGTGATATACAAAGATAAAGTGATGCAGTGCAATAGAAAACTTTTTCAGGATGGCAAACCTGAATGGAAACATGCCCAATGAGATCCAACAGTATTATTTTTTGGGGAAAAAAAAACCTTATGTAAATGGAAATATGTATTGCGCATGCAAATGTAATGGACATACCATACTATAGAGGCATGTTCACAAAGCCAGCAGCATTTGTGTGTCCAGGTATTCAGAGTCAGTGTTATGTTCTACAGCTGTGTGTTGACTCACGGTGTGAAGAGAGATGTGATCTTCTATCTGTCTCTTCAGTTCTGCCCTCCTGCTCTCAGTCAGGCCTTTGGGGCTTTTACACGGTGCTACAAAGTTCCTCTGAGAACGTCGTCGCTTTAGGAATGCCAGAATCTAAGCAACCACACACAATGCAATGCAAGAGCAATGCAAGAGCAATGCAAGAGCAAACACAGTGAAAGAAGTAGAATGAGTCATTCTTTAATTTGATTTCATTTTGTATAATACTACATTTTTACAGCTGCATGTTTGTAAGCCAGATTTTAAACCAGAAAGTTCCTCTATTATACCAAGCAAACTATTACTACAAATCCACTGAGTCTATTTACTATTTACTATTACTATTTTCTAGTATTTCATGTCCAGATGCAGTATATCCAGCTCCATCCTTGTGTGATAGGGATTCCTATTTTGGAGGGTTTAGGAGGTTTTTCCACTGCTCACACACCCCTACAATACTTGTTATGTGTGCGATAAGCCAGAACACGTTACAACATTAAACATAAAAGACAAGATGGCTGCAATCACACAACTGCTCGGTTCTGACTGCTCCGCTCAATTAGGTTGTCCATTTAATGAGCTTTTTTTTTTTTTTTTTTTAAAATGGAGGCAACACTAGCAATCACTACCCTAAAGCTGTTTTTCATCATTGATATATGTGTATGTATACCACCTGTTACTTCACACACCACACATTATGATACCAAAAAAAGATTCGGACTATGTAGCTGAAAATCTACGATGGTCCGTTTTCGATATCTGTAATTTTATAAAATCAGTGCGCACAGGGTATGATTTCAGGCTCAGAGTCTCTCCTGTCTTAACTGTAAGCTAAAACTGTGTTTAATGAGTGTATTAAACCGTTTAAAGTGTGTTTGGTTATGTGTGTGACTCGCTCACCGCTCTCTGCAGAGTCACTGCAGCTTTGTGCTGTCGGAGATGATATCTGTTCTGCTCAAACCGCCGTCTCTCTCTGTGTCCTCTCCACACTCTCTGGATCAGCAGAGCTGCTATGTTCTCCAGCTCGCCCAGGAACCGCGCCAGGTGCTCTGCACCACACACACACACACAATTACATTTTTCTTCACACATACACACAGACATGAGGTTGTTGTGTCACCTGCAGCACAATAGATAATGTTTGTGTGTATGTGTGTGTGTGTGTGTGTGTGTGTGTCAGGGTTATTACAGTTAATGAACTGCTATTAAATGTAAACATTTGTAACTCCAGAATGGCACCTCTAATTAACAATTTCTCTACAAGAAAAAAAACAACAATAATTTGTGGAAAACCATTTGTGGAAAGCATTTCTCCCGGAAATAGATTAAGTGTGTGATCGTGTGTGTTACCTGCAGGCAGAATCTCCATCAGATGAAGCTGCCGCTGGCGGAACTGCCGGATCGCTCTCTGTCTGCGCAGATGCACTTGATGACGCAGTTCTTCCTCCGCAAGACGTTTCTCTGACTCTGCCTGCCTCTGGCGTCTCCTCTCTCTGCACACAGACATATAAAAATACACATGTAGAACATGCAGCTGAATCTCTCATATACTGACTCATTTAAATTGAACACAGTGAAATTTCAGTTTTGTATGAAAACTGAAAGAAGTCACCTGAAGCTCTGCTGTAATACACTCACAGCTCTGGGGAGTTTCTTCAGCCTGCACCGGGTCTGATGAGCTCTCCATGAAGCCTGGATCACACAGGCTGCTCGAACCCTCTCCTCAGACGAGTGCTGAGCCTGATAATAACATTAATTATAGATAACAACATTAATTATAACAACAACAACAACAATAATAATCATAATAATGCACCACATTCCTGTACTCCCTATTCATATTCATTCATTCATACACATTTTTCACTGAAGATTTTTTTTTTTATAATTAGGTCCCAATTACATCTGTTTTATTTATTATTTCCATTTTAATTTGGGGTTTTTCTTTTTTAAATAGAGAAAGCATTTATTCAAAGGCTGTGGCACCAACAGTGCTGTTGAATGTCTTTTGTTGAATGTCTTTTGTTGAGGTATAAGAGGTCACTTAGCTCCCCCGAGCCACCGGGGGGCACCATAAGAATGCACTGGGGATACCACTTAGGGCTACCAAAGTTTCAGAATCAGCACTTTGATCAACATTAAAGCTATTCTTCAGGGAAATGTTTTGCAGCTACACTACGAACCACATATTAAAGCCAGCTACATCTATCTATCCATCTATCTATCTACTACCTACCTAATCAACCCTGCAAGTATTGGCACACTATCTATCCAACTCTAGATGTACTGGCACCCTATCTATCTAATCAACTCTATCAATCAATCAATCAATCAATCTACCCATCTATCCATCTCTACAAGTATTGGCACCCTATCTATCTGTCTGTCTTTCTTTCTTAAAACTGCACATTACCTACAGATTTCAAACTGATAACTATTTTAAACTTTGACTGGCTTTGTCGTGATGAACTTTACCTGTCTAGTTTTAGCTGTAATACAAATCACAACCTTATATTAATGTGCTTGTTCTAATATGTTATTGTGAATGAGCTGTTTTTATTTTGTAACAGTCAGTATTTATTTGTCATTAACTTCATGATAGAGAAATGAAGAGAGGCAGCGGCTTATAGCTGCTGTAATGCAAGACTGACTTGTTTCATGGAACACTAGATGTAACTATAAACTGATAAAGTATGACTGATCCTATTTTTAATCAATAAAAAAATTGTAATTGATAGCAAATTGCTGTGGTATGAGAGGAATAAAACAGTTCTATTACAACTCAATTTTCAAAATCAACTATTATCAAATAATCAACTCAATTTTACGTTGGGCTGCATCACACCACCCTGTTGTTGATCCGTAAACTTATGATCTCAACTGTATATCCATTATATATGGCACCTCTAACTGGAAATAATAATCGAAATAAAAAAAGAAGCTGCCTGACAAAATATTATTTTAAGTTTTTAATTATCATACACAGTTTTGTCTCAGTGGTTAAGATGTTGGACTACTGATCAGAAGGTTGTGAGTTCAAACCCCACCACTGCCAAGCTGCCACTGTGGGCCCTTGAGCAAGGCCCTTAACCCTCAACTGCTCAGTTGTAGAAATGACATAAATGTAAGTCGCCCTGGGTAAGGGCGTCTGCCAAATGCCATAAATGTAAATGAATCAGCTCCATTTTGTTGATCAGTCCTTTAAAGAAAATAGTAGTGAAACAACCGGCTAATTTTTTATTATTTTTTTTATAAGTCCATGCCATCTTCTCTGTTCCAGATCTACATAGGACTCCTGTAGGACTATATAAAGCGCCTATAGAGTGAATTTGAGCATCTCCCACAAACCTGAGAGTGTTTTTCAGGATCTTCAGACTGAAGTCGATGGATGAGTTGCCTCAGTGCTGCATCGAAGCCTTTACCTCTCCAGTCCTTCTGCACCATATCATCCAGCCCTGCAGGACATTATCTTATAGCTTTACTCTTGTTATTCATTTACAGCATAAATATTACAAACATCTGTATACATTTGTGACCCGGTTGTGATGTGAAGTGACGACTGGCTACCTTTGTAGCGTTTGTGAAGCTGCAGAGAGACGGAGGGACTCTTCTGCTCTATGATCAACAGCAAAATCTTCACAGCGGTGCTGCCGATCACAGGGTTGGAGTTGCTCGACGTTTTATACACGACGTCATCCATGATACTGTACAGCGCTTTACTTGCCATCTCAGATACAAGTGCACTGCAGGAGAAAGACAGTAGTAAGGAATGAAACACTTCAGGCTTATTCCTCATATTCCCAATCTGTAATTAATTAAAGTAGTTGTTATCCACTTTACTGATGTTATAACAGCTATAAAAGATTTATTCCCTCTTTTTTTCCTCTCTCTCTCTCAAAAAAAGTAATGTGACAGAACATGGAAAGCACAATGTTCTCTGTCCTGAAGACTTTCCCATAGCGGAAAACCTAGAGTTACAACTTTACCTCTGACTGTTACAAAGCCCTAACACTGGAGACCCCTTCCGAAAAGCCTAAATAAACATCCCATTACAGAAAATTACACCATGTCATTATACACGTGAGGCATCCACCATATAAGTCCATGTGTTAGTTGTCATTATAGAAACAATTAGAATGAGTGCATTAATATGAATAACAGGCATTACTGTCAGAGCTGCTGTTACAGAAATCCTTCTGACCAATCAGAGTTGAGAATTCAACAGCTCTGGGGTATAACAGTAAATAAAACAGCTCTTGCAGAGCACTCAGGCTTCTGCTTCTGTTGATCAGTTATAACGTCTAGGCAATGCTTTACCTGTTAGTCCTGAACAGATTGTACCACATGGTTAGTATAACTGCCGAGACCTCATCGTCGTCGCTCATCTGTATACTCTCATAATATTTGGAGTCGAGAACTAAGAAGAGAAGAGAAGAGAACAGAAGAGAAGAGGCACAACATTTACTCTGATACAATACGTCTTATCATAAATTAAACCCATGTACTGTATTCGCAGAAATTCTAAGACCATTTTGCCATACCACAAGGAATTAGATGAGTGTGAGCTCTAAGAAGCCAGCTGAGTGAATTAAAGATGTTCCGAAACAGACGGACCATCTCGGTTTGTCCTTTATCCTGTTGGAGAAGGAAGGAAGAAAGACTTCAAGTTTCTCGCAGCTTCTAGGTCGCTGTGCCGATCCTGAGCTCTCCCCACGTCTGTGTGGGTTTTTTCTGGGTTGTCTGGTTTCCTCCCACCTCCCAAAAAACATGCCAGGATGTGGATTGGCTAGACTAAATAGCCCCTAAGTGTGAATGAGTGTGTGGATGTACGTGTGTGTGCATGGTGCCCTGTAATAGAAATGCATCCCATTCAAAGTGTATTAGACGACTGTGTTCTCTAAGAAGCCAGCCGAGAGAGAAAAAAAAAAGATGTTCCTAAACAGACAGATCATATCAGATAATGATATAAGATGATGAATATATGATCGGGGTGTAAATGATCTCAGTCATATCATACAACAACTAGGTCACTGACCCTTATTGCTCTGTTCATGATGCGGTGCGCGAGGAACAGGATGTTGTCAGATACAGATGGAAGAAACTGACGACGAAACGCTTCTCGCTCCCTCACAGAGCCGATGCCTACGCAGCACGTGCTGATGAAAGATGTGATTAAAGCAGATGCCTTGGCGTGAAAATATCGCAGAAAGCAACCGAAGAGATCTCTTCCTACCTGAGGATGTCTGCCATTTGTGTCATGGAGCTATAACCTCCTTTAATTTTCACAGGATTGAATTTGAGTGCAGCAGAGCAGTATTCCAGTACTCTGTGGTAGTAAAGGTCTTGTTTGCATTTCTCTAAATCCTTCTGGTCTCCTACAGACTTTCTGCCTAAAAGGTCTTTCCAAATGGGTGGACAGTTGCACAGCAATAAACAAACAAACAAACAAACAAACAAACAAACAAACAAACAAGAAAAAATATAAAGTGGAGTTTGTTCTCGTGTCTTGGATGTAAAAATAGAAGATAAGTTTATATGTAACGACAGAAAGTTCACTTACCTTTCAGCTTTGACAAGACTTCCATAAAAGTCTCTTCTGATTTTTTAGCGACGAGGCTCTTCAGCTCGTCTTCTTCCGACAACCCCATGTTTGTTAGCTCGCGTTGCTAATAAAATGTTTGCGCGTTTAAATAGCTATTAATTAAACAAAAATATGCGAGCTAGCTAAGACTTACACTTCGTGTAGTTATCTTATTTCATAATTAAAACCAAAGCTCATTAAACGGAGTTTCAATATGAAGTTACACATACACAAGAAGCATATTTGGTTGCTGAAGCAACGCTTGCGTCATCAATCTGCGACGGCGGGCAATATAAAGAAATTTTGAATGTAACATATAGTCTAGCTTCAAATATTTATGTTTATATGTCAGATAAACTGACGATTTTTCTTGTCTTAGATTAAAGTGTGTTTATAACACGGTTGTAAAGCACTATATATATCTCTTCTACAACGTCATTTATTCAACTCCATGTAAGATAAACAAATAGAGGAATGGGGGGAAAATTGTATTACATTTATGTAAAGTAAAGGTTAAAATAAATAAATAAATAAAAACATTTAAGTGTCTTAACAACCTATGTGCATGGTTCAGATACATAGTTTTAAATCATTTCTAAAAACTACTAAATTTAAAACAGCATTAAAAAAAATAAAAATCACTGCACTATAATTAGACTATTTAAAATACTTAAAATTCGGATTATTTTTGCCTTAATGTTTGAATGCATTTAACAGTTCATGCTTGAAACACTGATTTCAATGCATTGTCCATCACAGATTATAAACATTTATTCACCCCTATGAAATATTTGTAATATTCGACAAATCACATGCTCAACAAGAATTTTCTCAAGATTATCAGATAATTACATTTTCTCATCATTTCTCCCCTTACTTTCAATGATATTATGATGTTGACTGGCAAGGTCATTTAATAAGTTCAATCCTGTTGTTCAAATTATAGACTGGAAGCAAAGCACTCATTTAAAAAAAACAAAAAAACAAAATTAAGTCCTTATTAGAATATCCTTACCGTCCTCATGCCATTCACGAATGCTAGTTAACCATATTTTGTGTATTTGCTAATTCTATGCTAAAAACCCTTAACCCTGTTATAAGACTTTTCAAGTATTTTAATGAATATACTTCAATAGAAAGTGTAATAATAGTGGGGAAAAACTGCTGTTTTCTAAGTGCTGTTAATGTTTTTAATTTTAAAATGTTTTTTTTATTTTTATTCCCTACATACACATCTGTAAATGTAATATCAGTAGAAATTAAATGGCACCCCAATCGTGGAATCACCTGGATGACCAACCTCAGTCCCTTTATGTGACAGAACATGTAGTTATACTTGACATTTTGCTATTTTAGATACGGTGTATTGTTCATCCTTTGTAAACAGGGCCATCTGCTGCTAAACCTCCTTAAAACACACTTTGCAGCAGACTACATGCAGAGAAGATGCATGTTTTACTTTAATGACAAACAGTTTAATAACATGATTAAAACACATAAAACAGATATAAAACAGGCATAAAACTACATTAGTACAATCATCTCTTAAGGTCAGCTTTCAGGGTCCTCTGCAGGCTGGCAATACTGGCATCTAAAGCTGCTAAGCCGTTGCGGAACTCTTGCTCGTCGCGCGTGTTAAACGTAGACCAGGAGTTCACACTCCAGTCTGAAGCTAAAGATTTTATATCACAGGATGAAAAAGTGTTCTCATATGCTGATGGCCTTCCTGTGTATACTGATGCTTCTCCCATATGCAGACGCCGCCGTGCATACTGGGATTGGGATTGCGATTGCTCTGCAGGATTAACGGCACCCTCACCGGGCTGTTTCAGCTGCGAGCTCACACCATCAGGACGTGGGGGGTATTCCGTACAATGATCATCATCCAGAGCTGGGAGGCCATTCGAGATGCCAAGTTTATTAAAAGCAAGACCGAGGTACTTCAGTCCGACGTGACCGTTTCCTTGAACTGGAGAGTGTTTCTGGGGAACCGGTGCAGGCTGCACCCTTGCCGTTTCTCGTAGAGGAACAAAAGCTGTTTCGCTCTTCTCTACTTCCTGACTCACACTCCCAACTGTCGTGTTCTTTAGTGATGTGTGTACATGTGAGCTTTTAGGGGAGCTCTCTTGTCTGCATTTCCACTGGCCAGGGGAAGAGTGAGACAGTTTATGGGGTGGAGGGTGAGTTGGGTGAGGTGGCGAGCTGTGTCCTGAGTCCTCCAGAGTCTCAAGATAGGCCTTAACGGAGTCTGTGACTCTGTTGGCCACAGAAGGCTCTCGCTGCTGATTCTCATATTGATCTAGAACACTCTTAGTGAGCTGAGCTGCAGGAGGTCTGGAAGCATCTGTCTGAGCAGGGTGGCAGGGGATGGGGCTTTTCTGAAGATTTCTATGTGTAAACAAATGTGAAAAGAAAAAAAAAAAAAAAAAAAAACCTCAAGACTTCAATATTTGCAGTAAAACACAGGCCTTTATTCTATCAAATATTTATAATTATATTGGTGTAAAATTTGCCTGTACTGCACTTCACCGTACCTGATGATCTCCTGTAGTTTTGTGATCTCTGCCTCCTTCTGCTGGAGGCTGTGTGTCAGTGCAGTCTTCTCCCTCTCAGAGTCTTCCAGCTTTGCCTGGCAGTTTCGCATTTCAGCTAATGCCTCACTCACATCTAAATAATATGAATAATTTTTTTTAAAAAGTGATTTTAATACTCTAAAGGCATTTGCACACCAAAAGGGACACAATTTACTTACAACATTGGCAATAAATATACATACAATTTGTGAGCAAGGGAGTTCACCATATGAAATAACTGGTTACAGACAAATTTGTGTATATCAGTACAGCACTTTAAACAACTGCTAAAAAATTATACAGCATACATTATTATTTAATTTATTTATTTTTAAAAAAGTGTCATTTCACGTATACCACAGCACTGTGGAACTTTCAATTCAAAAGCAAAGAAAATCCTGTTTTTTTACCCATGCGTATACGACTTGTCTCTAACTCGCACTGCTCTTTGGTCTGTTGTAGGTCGTTCTCTCGGTCCTCTACAGCCTGCCGTAGTTTCTGGTTCTCCTGCTGAAGGTTCTCCAGCTCTCTATAACGGTCATTTAACTGAGTCTGAAGTGTGAGGTTTAGTGACTGCAGCGAGACCACTGAAACACACACACACACACACACACACACACACACACACACACACACACACACACACACACACACACACACACACACACCAGTGTGAGTTCTGACTGCATGGCTTGCAAACAGTAAGACATCATAAACAAGACAAAAGCTATATTGTTTCATTTTCTTTGCATATTTTACATTTTTAATTGATTGACTCTGTTAATTTCATTGTAGTTATTCAATTAACATAACCTTCTCACCCATCCATCCATTTTCTGTACCGCTTATCCTACACAGGGTTGCGGGGGAGCCTGGAGCATATTCCAGGGAACTCGGGGCCCGAGGAAGGGGACAACTTGGACGAGGTTTCAACACATCTCAGAGAACAATTGCACACACATTCACACACTATGGACAATTTGGAAGTGCCAGTCAGCCTACAACGCATGTCCTTGGACTGGGGGAGGAAACCGGAACACCCGGAGGAAACCCCCGATGCACAGGGAGAACATGCAAACTCCGTGCACACAGGGCAGAGAGGGGATTCGAACCCCCAACCCCGGAGGTGCGAGGAAAACGTGCTAACCGCTACTGAAAATGATTTAATGCTGCTGCAGCATCTCGGTCTTGAGGTGAATGTGATGTGAAGCTTTAGAAGGTGTTCTTACATTCTAGACTGCAGTCCACCGGTCTGGCCTGTCTTTCTGCTCGCTCCCGTTCCTGTAACTGCTGATTCAGTATTCTCAGACGCCTACAGAACAACGCACACACACACACACACATCAGTATTGATGTATTTCAAGAAACAACTAAATTAATGCAGTATGCATGTAATGTTTAAAAGTGTTTCTAGGACTGAAAAAATTGATAATATTGCCATGCAAGGCATCTGGCTAGTTTTTCATTTTAGACTGTTTAAAATTTTCCAGCTCAGCTCTGCCTCTCTTCCTTAAAAGGTAATACATGAGGCATATGAAGTGAGGTTGGTTGTACAGAATGTACAATTCTTTATTCCTGTGCTACACGATGCAGAGTGAGTGCTACTAACCTGCGGAGCTGCACATTCTCACTTCTGAGTGGCTGCAGTGCGAGGGCAAGCTCAGCCTGAATGTTGGTGCTGCCCACCATGGCGGGGAGCAGGGAGATGCTCTGCTCTACCTCTGAGATAAGACGAACCGCCTCACTGTCTATGGGGAAGAGGAACAACCAGCGTGCACTCAGACATCATTAAAGATGTAGCATTACAAAACAGATCAGTGAGTCTATGAGAGAACAAATGGTTCAGTAGTTGAGTTAGTGAGTCAACGAATCAGTAATTCAATTAGTGAGTCAATGAGTCAGTAATTCAGTTAGTAAGACAGTGGTTCAGTTACTGAGTCAATGAGACAGTGATTGAGTTAGTGATTCAATGATTCAGAGAGACAATGAGTCAATGATTCAGTGCGGCAATGAATCAGTTAGTGCAATCAGGCAATGAGGGAGTCAGTCAGTCATTAGTCCCTCATACAGTGAATCAGTCTGTGAGTCGGTCACTCAGTCAAAGAGTCAGCTGCTCAGTGAGTCATTTGGTCAGTGAGTCAGTCAGTCAGTCAATTAATCATTCAGTGAACCACGGTTGTCATTTACCAAGTCAGTCAGTGTAGTAGGGAGTTGGTCATTCAGTGAGTTAGTCCGTGAGGCAGGAGGGGTCAGTCTGGGGGGTAAACAGTGAGTGGGTTAGTGAGGTAGTGTCAGTAAATCAGTCAGTGAGGTAGGGATTCAGTAAATCAGTTGGTGAGGTCAGGGTCAGATAGTGAGTGAGTGAGGCAGACAATCAGTGAGTCAGTGATCACCGATTCAGTAGATCAGTGAATGAAGTAGGGAGTCGGTGAGTTAGACAGTGAGTCAGTGAGACAGACAGTCAGTGCAGTAGACATTCAGTGAGATAGTGAGTTAGACAGTAAGGTAGACAGTCAGTGAGTCAGTTAGTGAAGTAGACATTCAGGGAGTCAGTTAGAGGTAGTGAGTCGGCTAGCGGGTCCGTTTGGCGGTCTGACAAAAGTACAGCAGTACTGAAATAGCTGAAGCAGCAGTTTCACACCACTCACCTTGATTAGCTACCAGCGCCTTCAGCTCTCCTAACAGGTATTTGACGGTCATCACCTTCCTGGCTGTCTTTTCAGGGCTCCCTGACTTGCTTTTGTGTTTCAGCATCACAGTATGCTTGTCTATGCTGGTCTGACAGCTTGTGTCTCTGACTGGCATGGTATCCACTCTGTCCAGCTCGTCCTCTTCACTCATGCAGTCTCCACTCTCCTCTGATGAAGACGACACACACTCTCCAGACGAAAGCTGTTGATCCTGTGAACTGTCACACACCAAGATGTGGGTGGCAAGGGGTACCGGTGTGTGGATCCGTGCTGATGCTGGAGAAGAAGGGCAGCTCTGAGGTCCACTATGTGACTGTAGGGCGCTGCTCTGTCCACCTGAGCCTGCATGAGGTGCGTTTATAACAGGACTGGAGGGTTTAAGCTGCCCTGGTTGTACAGCTGACACAGCTGTGGAGACCGCAGGCTGCAGCTGGACAGCTGGAGCTACAGAAAAAGACGCAGTGTACTGGGTGGGTGAAACTGTAGCACTTAAAGCTCCGTGTTGAGTTGATTGTGCCACAGAGGCTCCAGTCCACTGCTGAATGAAGTGATGCGTCTCTCCATCTGCTCCTGTGTGAGGCTACAGAGATGTAGGAGACACAACGGCAGAAACAGAATGGAAACCGACATTGACTGACGGATGAGGAGTGAGAAACTGACAGCACAGATTGAGCATCTGAGTCTCTCAGTATTTAATTAATTGTGTTTGACGTTTGGGATGTTGATGTGCAGAATCGTACCGTTTGACTGTGAGCTGATGTGGGTCTGTGAGGACTGAGTGCTGGGGTGGAGGTGGTCAGATGGCAGTTAAACACAGTGGAGGGCTGCGGTCCTGCAGAACCAAAATACACACATCCATATATTTAATACACCCTGCGCATGTATTTTATTGGATTATACTGCTATGTTGTAATTCAGCTTGAATAATAATGATTCGAATTCTTTTGATTCTAGTGTAATTTATGACAATTATTTCAAACAACCCTGAAAATGTAACTCTGGGTACACGTGCACATGCAGTATAATTTTATAGCGACTAAAAATACACACTCGGTAAAATAATCTATAGCATCGTTTCCTGATTGATTCACTAATCTGAGACACTCCCCGCCACCTCCATGTATGTGTACGTGATGTTTTCTAACCTTCGGATGGAAGACTGCTGCCTAGAGGAAAGCTGTGCGGCTGAACACACTCCACTTGTGTCACCGAGGTCCCTCCCGGCTTCACTTCTGATCCGATGACGACATCAACAGCAGGGGGCTGCCGCACACCACGGACACATGGCTGCCTTCTTAAGCCTGCGTAAGTCTGTGAGGGCAAGATGGTCTTCTGCACCGGAGCTACAGAGAGGATACGTGGCAAATCTTTGGTTTACAGTTCAAATATTTGCAATAAAAAAATTAATTATTTAAACAGTGATGGTTGTGCAACATCACCTGGTCTCTTGTTTATGTGTGCGACTGCGCTTGCCTTCTTCCCAACCCTCTTTCTCTCCGTTTCATTCTTGCCGAGTGTTTTCTTTTTGGAAGGAGCCACCTTTGAGATTTGCGACTTCGTCTTGGGGTCTGTTGGGTAGATAACATGCGGTATACACGTTAAAGACGCACAAAGACATGCAACAAACGCACGCATCAGTCACTGGGTACCTGTTTTTTCAGCTTGAAGTATATCACTGAGCAAAGCCGCACATCGATCCAGGCCTTTGTTTATGGTTGTGACCTAATCAGCACATTTCATGAAGAAATGAAATTAAGGTACGTCCATTCATATGCGTAATGATGTTAATGTTCGCCATTAAACAACTCCTACTGATAAAATTACCTGATCTTCTGAATCTGTGGAGTAAAGAGAATATGAAGGGTCAAGGTGTAGAGGTCTTCCAGCAACCCTGCAATACAGGTTCGGAAATTCAGTTCAAGACATGTCATATGTACATACAGGATGGTGTCAGCGAATGCTGGGATTGTGTGTGGGGGGGGTGTTTACTTTTTCCTGGTCATCTGTCCTCGGCCGGATCCCGTCAACCTGCCTGAGGACACCACCTGCCAGTGACAGACATGCATGAGGACGCAGTCACAACAATGACCAGGTTTGTGACTGATATAAAACCGACTTATATTAACATTCGGAATTTGTAATGTTCAGACCATTATCTGCCAAGGTTTATTTTGTAATGAAATTCAGAGTGGACTTTTTTTGTTTAAACTTTTCACTTGGTTTAACAGTTTCCTACATCACCCACAATGCTGTTCAACTGCTGATAGCGGTGACTTTGATTTAGCCCTCGTTTCATCTGTGCCTAAAGAAAGCGATGCAGCGGCGCTTTAGTCCTTTAGGACCAGTGTCTCCTCTACGTTAGAATTCTCAATAATATAACATGGAAAATGGTGAGTGAGAAAAGAAACTTTGGGGGTTTTTTTGTTTGATTTTTAGGAGCGAACAGTGAAACATGATCGTTATCCCTTACGTTTAATATTGCTGATTTCCCCCCCTCCTTTACAAGGCCATTATAACTGCGCAGGCAATAACAAAGTCGCCCTATGACGTCACCACGGGACACAATCACTATCGTCTCACACGAATAACGACAATACAGCATCAACCAACAAATTAGCACAATCACATCACAAATATTTTTTAAATAAATATATTTAATGCATGTCAGTTGTGGAGTTGAGTATTACCTTGTGTCTGGGTGTCACGTGCCTTGCCATGTATGCGGCTAATCTATAGTCAGCTAGCAAGAAGTGCACTCCTGTCAGTCACGATACTGACTTTGTCTAAAGACTCAGATATTTTTCTCAGAATTTAAGATGTTTATTACATCTAATGACATAAATAACTGTTAAATTTAAAAAAAAAAAAAAAAAAAAAAAAAAAAAAAGTGTGTCACTTTTAAAATACTCAACAACCGCCACAGCCGTCAGCTGCTAGGAGAAGTCTGTTCTTTTGAACGGAAGACAACGACGCGCTCGACCAATAGAAATGCGTCAAACCTTTACTCCCCGAAATCATTGGTGCATTCTATGTGACGTTATCTAAATCCTTTCTACTATTGGATAAAATGCTTGTCAATCATAAAAACGATACCCGATAGCAATATGGGCGTAGTGAGACTGTACTGACGCTTTGAAAGCGTAACTATGGAAACGCAACTCCCTTTTTTTCTTTCGCGGCCTCTCAACCTGTTATTCCCGCGTGTCAGCTTATTTTCCACACATCACTTCTATTATTATTATTATTGTTGTTGTTGTTGTTGTTGTTGTTGTTGTTGTTGGTGGTGGTGGTGGTGGTAGTGGTGGAGCATAATGAAGCAAGATAACAAGCCAAAACAAAACAGTAGACATATAGATTTAGTCTATTTATTAGGTTATTATAGAATATTTATATCACATTCACAACTTTTGAAGTGATTTTAACTGAAGGCATTTTGATTTGTTTACTATTAATATCTTCTACATTTCACTCTGAGGGTATGCAAACTTTTGCACTGTATCACTCTTCTATTCTATCCTATTATATTCTATTAGAATCTAATTCTGTAGACCCCTGTCTATAATAATTGCAAATGTAAACATTTTATGAAAAGGGAATAAATAGCATATACCAATATCAGAAATGTATAGTGTGATAAGCAATTACTGAACATTCATATTGTTCTGTGGTTTTAGTGCCTGATTGAGACTTTGTATACAGCCAGTGTACAGCCTTCAGTCATCTCAGGTGCACGTTAGCGCCGTGACACCTTCAAGTCACGTCAAGTCAAGTGGCTTTATTGTCATTTCAACCATATACAGCTGGTACAGTGCACAGTGAAATGAAACAACGTTCCTCCCGGACCATGGTACTACACAGGACAACACAGAACTACACGAGACGACACAGAACTAAATAAGACCTACACATTTTTTTACATAAAGTGCACGTGCAAATGTGTGCAAACAACACAAGACAGCTAAAACTACCACTAACTACTAAAACAGGACAATAGGCACAGTGAGAGACGCGCCGACCAGTACACAGTTCTAGTGTGGAAGTGTCAGATATAACAGGTAGTGCAAAAGAATAACAATATAATAAAACGTGCTGCGAATGTAAACATAATGTAAACATGCTATGACAAAGTATTCAGCAGATAAGCTTATACCATATATGGACGTAGCAGCCAGGTGCATAACAGTGTATAATAGTGACAAGAAATTAAATATGATATTTTTATATATATAGTAGAGGACAGAAATGTACAAATACTGCAAGAGGAGTGGGATGGTGTTCAGTTCAGAGTGTGTGTGTGTGTGTGTGTGTGTGTGTGTGTGTGTGTATGTGTGCGCGCTTGTCAGTCCTGTCTCTGAGTATTGAGCAGTCCGATTGCTCGGGGGAAGACACCGTTACACAGTCTGGCCTCGATAATCTTCTCAGCTGTCCTCACTAACCGCTGCAGAGTCTTGCGATCCAACACAGTGCAATTCCCAAACCAGGCAGTGATGCAGCTGCTCAGGATGCTCTCAGTGGTTCCTCTGTAGAACGTGGTGAGGATGAGGGGTGGGAGATGGGTTTTTTTCCCAGCCTCCTCAAAAAGTAGAGGCGCTGACACCTTCACCACTCCACTGCTCTCTTCCCTAAGGAGAAATCACACAGAAGATCTGACCTGAAATCATCTCATCGAAGGACTGACTCACTGATGATTCATCTACGAACGAATCATTTTTCGTTCCTTCGTCTTTTGTTGGCTTTTTGTTCTCCGGATCTTTTGTTCCTTTGTGCTCAAGCAGTCATCACACAAACAAGACAAAAAGCAAAATACTGTTTCCAAATATGTGAACCGTCACAACCGATAGAAAATGTAGTGCAACTTCTTTCACAACCTAAAAGTACACTTTCTAAGATCATTCGCTTCACCGTGGCCTTTCCAGGTAAGTCAGCACTTTGTTGATGTCCATGTGAGACACGTCCCCATCCACTGCTGCAAGATACCTGTACAGGTAACTGTAGGACTTGATTGGCAGACATGTCTCAGGAGATTTACAGCTGGGGTCAGAGGTCATAATGTAGCAAGCGTGGATCATGGCATTTTTAATGGTCTGTGAAAAAAGGGCATATATTTAAAACATTAAGTAATCTACAGTGTATTTTAATAAGTATGACAAGATAAAAAAAAGATAAATCCCCTCAGAAATCGTGTTAAGGTAGCTTATGTCAACTAGTTGGCTGTCAAAATATGTGAAATACAGTATGCAACAGTATATATGATTACGACAGACTTTCTTACATTCTTCCAGCTTTCATATTTGGAATCCTACACATTCCTACACATGTGCTTAAAGACACGCCCACTCAAAGATGCTCTCATTTCTATATATGGACTTAATGACACGCCCACTGTTCAGTCTGCTGAAAGATCTTATTGAACATGGAGATATTGGAGAAGGTGATTTTGCTAGAATATTTTTCTCCACAGGAGGGGGACATTTCACTGTCATCTTTATTTATTACAGTTGAACCTATTAAAAAAAAATAATAATACAAAAAAATAAATAAAAAAAAAGTCTTTATAAAATTACAAACGTTCTACCTTATGGATATATTCGAATAGAAATTCGAAGACTCTCATATGTATACATTTTTGTCCCCTTTCATGTGGCCAATATTTTATTCAGTCTAGATTTGTTTGCAGTGAAAATCTGATCTTGTTTCCAGTGAAGAAAAAAGAAGCTGACTATGAATGACAGGAAGCTGGGATTTCCTGGTGAGCTTCGCTTTGCAGAATTTAACTTCTAGGAACAACAAAACTGTTTAAGAGTTCACAAGCATGCCACAGATCTCAAAAACGGTTTGATTAAATCAAGGGGGCGGGGCGACTGGGAGGAGGGGCGTTAATAACAAGTCAAGAACACGCCCATAAAAAGTCCTTAATATACAAAAGGCTGCTAAAGTGTACTTTTTCATGTCGCTGCACATATTTTATATCTTTCTTTTACCTGGAAATGTTCATGCCATGTAAATTTAAAGCTTTCCCTAAAACTAAGTCCAATTATGTAACTTTAATCATTTAATCATTCATAGCCACGGTTGGAGGTGAAAGATACATATTAAAGTTACAAACGATGTACTTGTGAGGATACCATGCAAAGTTACGGCTTAGTAGCTCAATTAATTTTTTTCTGAAAGCACACATGCTTAACTCCTTTTACCAGAGACCAAAAAATATCATTTCTGCCTGTTTTGGTGGTGAACCCTGTTCAGCATCGAATTTATTTGTGATGTCACACTCGACAGTAATGGTGAATGGCTCATCTGAAAGCAGACAGTTTAATAATTAAATTATTTGCAGTTTTACATAAGTATTCTTTTTTTTATTATTATTATTTTTCCCTAGCCTACTAGGTTTAAATATTAGAATTTTGTTGTGGGCAGTTGTATACAGTGTTTTACTATCAAAAAAAGTTTTAGTTGTGCTGCCCGTTTTATCTCTGTTCCAATGTTATTGTGGAAAGGTGTGAATTGTTTGGCCAGCAGGGGGCTCACACCACTCCTCTTACCCACAGCCCTGCTCACCAGCAGCTAAACACAGAGTCATGATACTCTGCACACAGAAACCCAACAGTGTCCTGACTGATCTTATAACTGACTCGCGGGGATAAAAAAATTCTTTTGTTTATACTGATTGAAAATATCCGATAAGTCGATTTTGAATGCCAGTGTACTGCTTGAAAGGGTTCAATTCAGCTGCAGAAATGTATTATTATTATTATTATTATTATTATTATTATTATTAGGACTCTGGAACTCTGATGTTTCCAGGTGACAGCTATGCATATTAATCTCCTTCTTCTTCTTCTTCTTCTTCTTCTTCTTCTTCTTTAAAAATAAATAAATAAATTCAAACAGCAAATGCTTCATTAATAAAATCTAAAGAAATCTTTTGGGAAGTACTTCTAAAAAATTCCAACCTATTTCTATTTGTTTAAAAAAAAAATAATAAAAAAATTAAAAAATACTAAAACTAAAACATGTCAATTTGGAAATGTTATTGGTTTTGGAAATGTTCTATAATTTTAATAACTTTTTTTTTTTTCAATAAAAATATTAAACAGAACTTTTCTGGATTTTGCAGGGTTTTGTAATTTTTTTTTTTTATATATAAATTTCTTTTTACTTTATGAATAATATTTAATAGAACATTTAAACCCATAATGTTAATGGTGCATTTATGGTTAAATAGTTGAAACAATAATCACATGGGAACGTTGTGATAACTTTTTTTTTTTTTTTTTTTTTTTTTTTTTTGTGCTTGCTGGCAACTGGCCCACCATCCTGGTCCAAAAAGCCTCTGATGCTCTATGAAGCATTGAGCAAGTCAAGAGCGAGCGTATTGATGCTGAGTGGGGGAGTCGGCCTCTCTCCACACACACACACACACACATACACACTTATGCACACCCCATTATTAGGAACCGCTTGAGCGTGCATCTCTGGACGTTTTCACGGCATAAAAGCGATAATATTTTGACGTCTATATTTTTAAGTCTTATTATTAATTTATTATTTTTACTATTATTATTATTATTAGGTTATTATTATTTGGACTGTGGAACTCGGGGAGCAATCATCCGCGCGCTCTTCCCGTCTACCCCGAACCGAACAGAGGAGCGCGCGCTGCCATTGTAGCCCATCGGTAACCGGGGAAGCACCGGTAGTGCGCGCGTTAGTACACACACAAAAAAAGAATGTGTGCATGAGGGATTGAGCGATTGAGGTTGGTTTGCGTCGTTGAAATCGTTCTTAACGGTTGGGATTTGTGTGAGTGGAGCAGCAGCAGCCGCCTGTCACACAACAATAGCGCCCGGTGAGGCGCTGCTTTCTGTAGTAAAGGGAAAAAAAAAAAAAAAAAGAAAAAGACAGGAGGGACGGAGGAAACCGCGGACACCGAGAGCTCCCAAATGGGCTGCACAACATAAGCGTGTGTGTAGAAATCCGGTCTGCCCTTTATACTTGTACAGAAGGAGAAAAAATACACCATGAATTCTGCCGAGGCAGCTGAGGAAGGACCGAATGAGCCGGATACGGACCCGTTTTTCAAGACAGGTGGGCTGGGTGTATCTATATCTATCTATATGTGTGTGTGTGTGTGTGTGTGTGGAGTGTGTGTAGTCTCTTTTGTCCAGTTGAACACCATTACACATAATGCTTTTGTTGAAATTACGTTAAGAGATTAGGTGTGATGATTGTGGGCTTCTCAATGCCACTGTGTGTGTGAGTGTGTGTGTGTGTGTGTGTGTGTTAATGATAATGATCCATATTTGATATGTATAAGATTTCATGGCACACCCTGTGCTGTAAATTTCACCACTCTACCCTCCTACATGGCTACAGAAGAGGCAACAGCCATGTTCCTCCCACATGCTCTCTTCCTGATGATGCTGGATGGAGTCTGTAGACTTACAATGCTCTGGAATGCCGTCCGTCCGTCCGTCCGTCCGTCTGTGCATCCTTACTGCACACGAAACACACTCTACAGGCCACGACACGATCTGGCCCTGTCGTTGGTCTTCGGTTTCTGTGCACTCTCTGCACCTGCTACTTCACTACTGATGTTGCGCTCCTGCACGCCGGGAGTGGCTGCCTTTTGTCGGCCATGACATTGATGCATGTTTCCCAAGCCTGTTGATTCACGCTGAACAGCGACGACCTCCTCGATCATCACTCTGTCTAGAATTGTAGCTCAGGATCGAGTATAAGTGATTTCGGTTCGCCGTTGAGCTGAACGATGGTGTCCAATGGATACCAATATCAAATCTTTGATAATCCTGAGCCATGGTAAATCATGTGACTCCTCAGTCAGCATCACAGACGTTCGTGGCTTACCGCATGTCAGTGGATGGTCTCGGGAAGATATGATATCATTCCGGCATTTCTGTCAATCAGGATCCATGAGCAAATGGAGCCAAGCCTAGTTTGCTTCATTCAAACTCTAGTTTTTTAGTGACCTCATGACTAAACTGTAAGCCTTAACACTGACCTAGTTCTCTACATCGCATCCAACAGATGCTTGGGCTTGGGTGCATTGGGGATCTCTTTTAATCAAACACCCTAAGCTCCTGGATAATACACGTTCTCCTTGTCTGTCTACAAATGTCTATGTTTGAGTGTGTATTTGAATAAGAATGTCAGTGTATTTAAGGTATAGCTTGAACCAATGTGTGTTATGCGCATACAAATGTATGTGCTATATCAACAGTCCTTACCGGATGGTACACACAGCATTAACTATACATCAGTACTGATACTGGTATCAGGTATTGGTCTGATTTCATGCTCATTTACTTGTTCTCGTACTCGTAAGAATATCCTCTGATACCGCGATACTATGTAATTTAAGCCTAGTGTACATTGTCCTAATAAACAGGCGACACAAAATGACAGCGATTTGGATGCTTTTCACAGAAATATCAAGAGGAGGAACTACAGCATCTTCCTACAATACAAGTAAAACTGATAAAACATGCCGTTTAAACTGTGTGTTTTACGTTAAAGATGCTATGGTGTTTAAATAGAGAGCGTGAAGGTTGTATGCAGATTTGCATACTGGATACAAACGAATTTAATCGAAAACTAGGAGCATTTACACGTGAAATGTGGTATTCATGAAAATCCAGCTAGTTCAGAAAAACATTCATATCTTACAAGAGCGCGTGGGTTTTTGTAAATTTACATATAAGAGGACTCGCGAATGTGGTCGGCCTCAGATTGTATAGTTACTGCGACTGTATATACGGATTACACTGTCAAGTTTAAATCGCTTATCTATTTTAATTACACACAAATTTTCTGAAAGATTTTTCTGCAAAACTCGAACATCTTTTCATGTCAATGACACGAAAGAAAGAAAGACAAATAAGAGTAGCCATTCAGTCGATTAGAAATCGATTAGAAAGTAATCTTTTGTTATCAGCTGCAGTGGCTCAGCTGCATTACTGGAAGATTTAGCACACAACACACTTAAGAGGTGCACTTTCACCATTTAGTTGTCATTTTGTTGTTTTCAGCTCACTGTGAGCTTTGCCTTTTCTGGAGTTTATGGGTGGGGCTAAATGTAAATCAGCCGTGCTATGAACACGCTTGGTAATTTAAGGCTGAGTGGCGTTTATCCACATACTGTATGTACATGAGTATGAAGAGAATCATCAACTTTTGAAATTTTTTGGAAATTTAGGAGGAATTAAAAGTTTGGTTTGGCTACGAAAACATTTGCACACAGCTCAAGGAAAATACTGACAAATGAGGCCCAATGGGTATAGCACATGCACTGTCTCTGTAGCTGTGCATATACTGTGTTTGTGTGTGTGCGTGTGTGTGTGTCTGTACACACCTAGTAGCTTTACTTGAGCATGCATTTTCATATCTGCTCATGCTGCTGTCCTGGAAAAGCTCCTACACCCACCTGTGAGGCTGAACGTTGCAAAAATCAGGGGGCCTATAATACACAGTGTGTGTTCATCAGATGAGCTTGTTCACAGCACGAAACATAAGCAGGCGCTTCAGGGCTGGGCTTGCATTCACCGCACGTCTAGAATCAGTCGTTTGTTCATGTTTAGTGATCTCAGTTAATCCTGATCCAGAAGCAATAATCAGAGAGAGAGAGAGAGAGAGAGAGAGAGATTCAGAACTTCATGTGTAAATGATGGCAGTTTCAGTGATTCACATTGTCGGAGTGGACCTGTCAATGCAGAATCAGGTCAAACGTCTAAACAACATATAATAGTTTTTTTTTTTTCTCCTGAAAAGCAGCTTTGAGGCTGCTGAGTGTGTTTGTCTGGATCAGTAGATCACTGTCAGTGTGTGAGGATGGATGGACACTCAATCACTTCAGTCAGTACAGACAGATACAGACAGACAGGGGTTTAAAGTGTTTGTGTGTGTGTGTGTGTGTGTGTGTGTGTGTGTGTGCGCACTGTGCTTTATGCTTTTTCAAAGAGTGCTTTATGCTTTTTTACACAAAAAATCCAAAATAAATATTTTTTTTCTGTGTTTTTCTTGATTGTGGCCTGGCTCCATAAACACAGATAAATACTGT
The DNA here is from genome assembly GCA_023630585.1 of Cranoglanis bouderius. Lineage (NCBI taxonomy): Eukaryota > Metazoa > Chordata > Actinopteri > Siluriformes > Cranoglanididae > Cranoglanis > Cranoglanis bouderius. The sequence continues at coordinate 3,644,443 of CM042560.1, read as the reverse complement.
ACCATTCTGTTTAACATGGGGATGCACATACAGTACTGATCATGCACTTCCTTTGTATTCATAACTTATTGAAAAAAATAAAAAAAGTCAAATGGACGCTCATCTAAGTCGGAATTCCCACACAATTCCCATAATTCCCACAATTCCCACACAGTTCCCGACATAAACACACCTTACGTCAAAACTGTGGTGCGCATGGTGAACGCTGAACATAACTCCATTTGGATCTATTTTAAATGTTTAAAGTATGATGTACAGTATATTTATACCATTGATTAATTTACAGAAACAGATCACAGGTTTATATCAATAAATCTTAATATTTATTACCACTCTAATATGTTAGCGTTTCTATAGTAACAACTTACACAGGGACTTGTACAGTATGTTGGACGCTCCACATGAACAGATTTTAAAAAGCATGTAATTGTTTTTTTTTTGTTTTTTGTTTTTTGTCAGGAGACGTTTATTTAGCATTTTTGGAAGGAGTCTCCAGTGTCAGTGCTTTGTAACAGCCAGGTAAAGGTGGAACTTTTAGTGTAGGTGGAACTTCAGGTTTTCCAACACAGGAAAGCCAAAAAAGAGACAACGTTAAACATAATCATAAACGAATATAAAGTATGATGTGTCATTCTTTAATTAATACAAAATGTAATATTTAGGAAATTACTGTGGTATAAGAGGAATAAAACACATTCATATAATTAAGGTGATTTGTGCTATAACGCTATACAGTCTAATGTCACTATATTCTATGTATATTATACTATATACAATACTATATAATTTCATGTTGTCAGGCACTTGATGGTCTAGGAAGACAAATAAATGTTTAAACATGAAAATATTGTTAAATATTGCTCATGGTGCTGCAGTAATTATTGTACGCTTGCTTATGATATGTTAAATGGCACTTTTTGCTATATACAGATGGTTTTGCCCTGATTTTTTCCTGAGTACAACCAGTGAAAGTCATTTAGATCAGAAATCAAATGTAATTTAATCTGGAGTATTGAATATGAAATATTGGATTTACAAGGACAATGGAGTGCAGCGCGAGTATTTTTATTGATCGATACTTTCCCAGTAAAATCCACTCTTGTTGTTTTTTTTTTTTTAATCCATGACGTTAATGTGTATGTTTTTTAACGTAAAGAAGTTTAGTGATATGATTATTAGCTGAGAGATAATATCAGGATGTCCTGATAGCAGCAACCAAAAAAATAAGACTACTAAATTTGTATGATGTATTCAATTATATTCAGAGCTCTGATATCATATGTACTGTATGTGTATACAGTATAATATGGAAATTGAGAAAAACAAAAAACAAAACAGCAACAAATCCCTAGTTTTGGAATGTATGACTCTAGAGTTTGTCATTTTGTGAGCGTTTTTCTGCTCTTAGTTTAATATTCATGTCACTAATATGCAAATTGTGATCGATTCCCTCGCCGCTCTCTTGAGGTGTTGCTCTCGGGAGTGCAGAGATTACACCATTAATGCTGTCATGCATTTTGAGTTCATATTTACCCATCACTTTAGGCTCAATTTGCTGTATTTGCCAATTACGCAACAGGGGAAATAAGTTTATTTTACTCAAAGTAATTGAATTTGGCCATCACTTAGAGTCGCTGAAGTTGCCAGATATGTGGCCTGGAAACCCAAAAGGTTAAGCTGCTTATATTTATATGGGCTTTTCCCATGGATTACCTACTACACGGGGTAAATGTGTCACAGACAGTAATCTGTTTTCTGAGGCTATAAAGGCTACAAGTGCAAAACTGCACTGCCAAAGTGCATCTGACGACCGAGTCAGCCAGATAATATCGTCCATGGAACGTTTGTATGCCTGAGGCATGGTGGTCCAGTGTGGAAAATCTCATTATCTCTCACTTACATGTTTACGCATTATGAGAAACGTGTTGAGAATGACTCGGTGTGGTTTTCCCCCTGAGGGTGTCTGTTACAGAAGAGTCTCGAATTCCACGAGAAAATAAGAGTCCAAGAGTCAATGCACTAGGAAACATGCATCCCATGTCCTCTAAGGAAGCCACAGTTTCCTTACAATGGATCATGTAAACACATAAGAGCATTAGTCAGAACATGAATAGGACTGAGGTTAGCGTTTGGTCCATTCTGTTGTAATACACTGCAATAGATCCAGACTTGACTGCAGACATTGTAATGACTGGAATGAAGACTATTTGCTGAATGAAATCTCAGACAGTTTTTTGTTTATTTTTTTAAAGATAAGGCACTGATAAATATTATGGACGCAGCAGATCTTCATATGGAAACAACCGAAATCCTGATATTCGGATGGAGACCATTCCGGTAAACTGTATTTATACTGTTACGGAATTTCTGGAAAACATACTTCCTTGTATCTTTCATGGGAAAATGTGTTCCAAGTTTGCCAAATATCACTAAAATGCTCTAAAACCTCCAAAATATCTATGACATCTAATGTATCTAATAACTATAAAAATATTAATAACAATAATTTAAAAAATAAACGCTATAATAATTTATAAATTAGTGCTCTGAGAGTAGTTCCAGCTACAAGGTTTCTATCAATGCACTTGTTCTAATATGTTATCGTTTCTATAGTAACAGTTATTTCACATGGACTTGTATGGTGTTACGCCTAGTTCCCACTCGTAATTACGACTTTGCGGTGGCGTTCATGTGCGTTCAACTTGTAAATACAATCTTTCCAACATGACTTGAACGCACCATTATACGTTATCGTTTCTATAGTAACAACTATTTGACATGGACTTGTATGGTGGATGCTCCACATAATCTAAGACTAATGTATTATTTAGCAAAAAAACATATAATTGGTAATATAGTGAAGTTTTCTGTAATCAGATTTAACATTTATGAAAGGAGTCTCAGGTGTCAGCGCTTTGTACCTGACAGTCAGGAAAGTCTTCAGGACAAAGGAGTGTACGTTTTCTGGTTTCTTGGTAAGCTGTATTTCTTTGTCTTAGTAACTTTGAACGAGAAAAAGAGAGGCTGGTGATGAAACGACTGTTTATAGCTGCTATGATGTATGTGAGCATGTGATAACAGGAACTAACTTGTCTCGTTGATGTTCCACGGCATTAAATGTAGCTATTAATGAATAAAAAGTATGACATGACATTGTAAAAAATGTAATTGTTGGCAAATTACTGTGGTATAAGAGGAATAAAACATTTAGGAACCTGGAAACAGTAACAACAGTCTGTACCGCATCACCCCGTCGTTGATTATTTTCCTATAATAGCACTTTTCCAAGCGTTTTATTCCATACATAATAACCTCTGTGTTCTCCTCTAGAGCTTTTCTAGGCCTGCAGTGATGCTGGTACGATCACCAGTCAACTGATAGGACTGCCTATTGTTGTTCCATGGCAGAACAATCCGAAACAGTATTGATAACGTCCAAATGTATATGCCAAATTTACTGTTATAGAAGGAATCCAGATGGTGGTAGTCTGAATAGTGGGGTTTTGGGGTTGACACCCTGCTCTCTCTCCAAATGGATTATAACTTCCCAGAGGATGTGTACAGTATCTGCTGTACGGTCTCCTGTTTCATTTCATACATCTTTTGAAAAATCACGTTCTCAGCATCCAGACTACAACGCAGAGCAATTTGCCGAAGCAGCGTTTTACTGCATCCGTAGTGGACATATGGCTTAATGGGGGACGCAAGAAAAACCACCAGCATACATTACTACACGTAAGAGTAAATGATTGCTCTTGAATCTTGAGTCTCGAGGGAGGAGAAACTCCAACACACATGCACTCTACCATAGCCACGCAGCAGAGGATCTCTCTCAAACCCATGGCCAAGGGTCAGAAGTGTTGCTGTAGCAACTGTTTCCAAGATCTTTGGTCTGGGAGATGGTGAAATCAATTTCATAAGTATTTAAAGTATTTATGGACTCCAAAAATGATTGATGTCGTTGTTTCAGGACTTTCCTGAAGCTCTGCAGTCATGGTCAGTGGGTGGATGATGAAGCACTGATCACCAAACCTATCTGGGTTTGCCATTGGTTGATAAGCATATTTTTTTAACTTGGTTAAGTAAGGAATAAAACACTCGGGGACGTGCTGCTGTGAGAAAATAATCAACAACGGCGGTCTGGACAGATGGGAAGTTGATTTTTTTCCTATAACAGCAAGTCTTTTATTCCTCTTATACCGCAGCAATTTGCCAACAATTATAATTTGGTATTTACTAAAGAATGACACGTAATAATTTTTATCCATTCATGGTTACATTTAATATTGTGAAACATCTGATTCACCTGAAACCAAGAAACCACAAAATGTAATATTGGTCCATATGAATTTGTTACTATAGAAACGATAACGTATAAGAACAAGTGCATTACTATAAGTTTCTGATTTGTCTTATGGCCATAAGAGATGCTGTTATAAAAAAAAAAAAAAGAAACAACACCGATCAGAATTCGAGAATTCACAACATAGTGGTGTAAAGCAAAATAATCTCCATATGCTATATCATGTGCGCATGCGCATATAAATGAGTTCGTCCACATTTGCCAGTTCTACATGATATCATGTAATTCACCTCATTTCTGGCTTTCAGTCAAGTTCTGATCTCATGTTCCATACTCCATACTCACACACACAAATTCACCACGCAGAACACTAAAACCAGGCCAGTGCCAGCTATTGTTCTCAGAGTTTGAATAGAGGAGGGTGTAGTGCACCCGTGGGTCAGAGTTTTATTCCGGCTGCCCTTGACTGGAGTCGGATTCGCACCGCCATTTGGCAGCGCCTCGCCATGATTGGTTTCATTTGGTGATTACGGAGAGCAGCCCATTTCCCAGTCCTCCTGGGAGGTTTTGTTGTTTTCTTTGGTGCACTATGATCCTGTAACATAGGAAGCCTTTCCTTTTTAGAGGTTTCCTTTCCACTGATAATGATCCATGTATGTGTATGTGTTTATTTCAGCTCATGCTGTAGTGGTCGCTGTACATTCATCATTTCCTCCCGTATAACATGTTGACGTATTCATAAACCATGCGAAAGTGATGCATGCCATCATTATGAATTATTGATACAGCACTAACTGTCTGCACCCAAAGGGTTGCCAGATCCTCATTTGTGTTCTGTTGAATTTGATTTCTTTTGACTTCCTGCTATGGGGTTTTTCTTTGTCTGGATATTTTGCATACATTTCATTAATTAGATTAAAATTTTATAAGGTATGCCAGATTATTTTTTTAAAATACAAATAGTAAATATATGGTTTGCTATACACGCTTGTGGGCTGTGGGTATGAGTATAAAAACAGGTTAAACGGTGTATCTGTTGGTGGTCGGTTGTAAGAAGTTGTATTTATACTAAATGCATAAGAAAAGCTATTTATTTATTTATTTGTTTGTTTTATTATAACAATATACATAAGAAATAAATCACTGTATTTTGGGGTGCGATGTATACGAAAAATGATCAATGATAGGGTGATATGATGTTACCCAACATGTTTTGCTCCTGTTATACCACTGAAATTTCCTAAACAAAGAATACTTTTTATCCATTTATAGTTGCATTTAATACTGTGGAATGTCTGTGAAACAAGTTAGTTCCTGCAGTTAGTTATGGTATAACAGCTATAAACCGTCGTTCCCTCACCAGCCTCTCTCACGTTCTCTCTCTTGAATTTATTAAGACAAAAAATGCAGGAAACCAGGAAGTTCTCTGTCCTGAAGATATTATTTCCCTGTGGCGGGAAATTTACTGACTGTTACATAATGTTCACAACGGAGACTCCTTCCATAAATGTTAAATAAACATGTCCTTACAGAAAACTTCACCATATCAATGATTATATGCTATTCTTTGTTAAATAACATCTTTTTAAATCCATTTATTACTAGTCTTAGATTATGTGGTGCGTCCGCCATACACGTCCCTGAGGTACTTGGTACTATGGAAATGATAACATTAGAACCAGTGCATTAATATATACCTGTGATTTAAATGACAGCCAGAACTACTGTCAGAGCTCCTGTTATAGAAAATTAATTAAGAAAATGAATACAAGATCATGTTAGGACTCTGATGTTCAGGAAAATTGCATGGTTTTAACACTGATGATATAAAAAATATAATGTTAATGTGTGGATATTACGATATATTTTGAAGTCAGGGTCAGATAATTGATTTAGCAATTTTTTAAATTAATCACTGGGCTGATTTTGTCACACAGATCCTTCAACTCTGTACACCACTTTTCTCCATATAAATGAATGTCTGGTAAACTTACTTTATAAATGCAACATATACCAATACATAGACACCATGATGCGTAATTGCTTCTTGTAAGACTTCTAGACCTGCTTTATGTGTGTTGTGTGCTAGCAGGAGTGGAGGATGGGAATGGGAGCGTCTGGTATGTGTAATTGAATAATTTTCCTCACCTTTTTCTTGCTGTTAGAGCCATTAGCACATGTGCTAGCCCTCCCGGCTTTGCAGAGAAGTAGGTGTGAATTTCCTGACATATCTCCTGTCTAACACGATTTAAACTCTGAGCGGCAAACATAATCCACAGAAATGTGCTGTTGGTAAATAGGAAATGAAAATTAGTGGAAGGTTAAAGGCTCCATGAGTCAGACTGGCTCGATATCACTATTGCAATGTTTTTTTTGGTTTTTTTTTTGTCAGTTCTAATTTGTGTAATAGTATGAAATAATTCACATTCCCAGCCACAAAATTTAAATTTCTACTATGTAAAAACAGCAATAAATGCACGAAAAGAGTAAGAGGGATTTCTGCAGTCCTTCAGGATGTCATGTGAGCTCCTTTGGCAGCTGCTGCTACTTGGCGTCTCTGACACAGAGCCAGTGACCCGATGAAAATGCAGTTGTTGGATTTGCTCCCGTTCCTGCAAAAGGTCCTGATGAAGTTGCTGGTTGTTAACACTCAGAGGGTCGTACTGTCTCCAGATGTTGCTATCCAAAGCATCCAATGAGTGTCCTATGGCATTGAGCTCACGGGTCGTATTCACGAAGGCTAAAAGTAGACGGCTTAGAGACCAATTTTGGAGATACACGTAAAAAACAGGCGGTAAAAGCGAGTCCTACACCTATGAAAACCTAAGGATTGTCCAGAGCAGTGGTTCTCAAAGTGCGGTCCGTGGACCACCAGGGGTCCATAACACAAAAACAAGTGGAGCTATAAATAATGTCAATTTAACATGGCCTGACGTTCTATTGGTGTAAAATTTGGCATTAAAAAGCTCTATGGCTTCAATAAATGAACAAAATGCTATTGTACACATTTAAATAATGAGTCTAATATTTTATATATGTTTAAAAATAGATGTTGAGGGCGTCTGAGAAATTTATTTTACAGTTAAAATGGTCTCTGGCTATAAAAAGTTTAAGAAATCCTGGTCCAGACTCCCAAGTGACTAAGACGTGAATCACGAACAATCTGAAATGGCTGCTGCCAGCAATTTAACTGTGCAGTCAAGGTAATGTGTTAGATACACTTAATAACAATGAGCTTTAAAAAAAGGTACCATGTCAATTCATTTTAATTTCATTTTTATATTACTTTGTGCGTTGGGATTTCGTTTATGAGCTTATTGCGCAGCCTGTACTGCATCAGCCAATCATTCATTCATGATTCATCAGTCATGTGGAGCGACCGTCGAACATTGAGGTCTTAAAATGGTCATGTATTATTACATACATTCCCTGGCCAGTTTAATAGGAGCACCTGTACCCCTTTTTGCTGTTTGCAGAAGTGCCGCTCACTGCATGTTTTTTGGTGTGGTTTTTTTGTGCCATTCTGTGTAAACTCTAGAAACCATTGTGTGTGAAAATTCCAGGAGATCAGCAGTTTCTAAAATAGTCAAGCCAGTCTGTCTGGCACCAACAACCATGCCATGGTCAAAGTCACTGAGATCACATTTTTTTCCCCCATTCTGATGTTTGATGAGAACATGAACTGACCCCCATCTGCTTGATGTTATGCATTGCGTTGCTGCCACATGATTGGCTGACTGGATGATCGCATTAATGTGCAGGTGTACAAGTGTTTCTATTAAAGTGGCCGGTGCAGGTTTATGAATAGGTTTTATGAATGAAACTCATAGCTGGGAACATTTAGCCCAATGGAATTATCCTTTCTGAATACAGCCTCAGATTTTTGAAACCTCAAACTACACATCCATGGTTACACTACAGTCCAGTCTGCCACATAAGTGTGGTGTAAATCGATAAGTCTGGACCTAGTGGAGCAACGCTGGCACATGATATGCCCGTTCTTTATTTCTTTCAAGTAATTTAAGTCATTCCCCAAAAAGGTCACCTCATCAGATAAAAATGCACCTTGTGAGATTTCATACAGTATGATCAGCCATAGAGTTTGGAAAGTATACGACTGTAGAAAATACAGATTTGTTTGTACAAAGTTCAGTGGTTAGATTTGTGTTTGTCTGTTTGCACGTCTCACTAGACCATGCAAATCTTTTGCTTTCTCTCTTGAAGGACCTTCCTTTGGCATTTTACATTTAGGCCTGGTCTCAAAATTGATCTCAAAATCAGAAACTCCAATAACCGATTACAGAAATAAAATGTGAATATTTTTTTAAATTTAAGGATGATATTGTTTTTGGGTGTAAAATAACAGAATTAGCTGTCTATACAAAATGTTTACCATAAGTATTAGAGATAGAAAGTATTTTATTGATCCCCAAGGGGAAATTTAAAGTGCTCTCTATCTCTAATAATACATACATTACATATAGATAATTTATGGTAACATACATATACTGTATGTTTATGTGATGACTCACTGATATAACACAAAGGGCCATATTCAGAGTTGAGTGTACATTAGTATTTAGACATCAGATGTAACTACAGACTTAAGCGTTATTCAGTAGTTGTGCGCTGCGATATCACTGCGAGCGGGGAGCCATATTTAGTCCAGCAGCATTGATTGACAGTTTGTAATCACAATACGTCACGCTGTAATTTATGTTTTGAGCATTGTAAATACAGTTATTTATTCATTTAGTATGTTGTAGCTTCATTTTGCAGTCCATACAGGATTTCGCTGAGTTTTTTTGTGATTGTCGCGGCCAAAAATGCTTGATTTTGCTGAGGGTTTTTTTTTCCACAATTTGGAGGTTTTTTGCTTTTTTTTTTTATTTTTTTAAATTTTAATTTTTTTTTTTTTTTTTTTTTTGCAGAAAACTACTTGAATTGGCGAAATTGCAATTGCACCAAATTGTTTTGCACGGTCTTTCGCAGTGATGTTTGTCGGTAAATGAGACCTTTTAGCTGTACTCATGTTCGATGCACGTGAATCGATGAGGGCTTTGGCTGAATGCGCGGTGTGATGATGTTACATGACGCTTCCTGGCACAAATCTGCGGTACTTTTGAAAAATTGCAAGCTCCTCCGAATATTGTGGCGTTTATTTGATTTTGCGTTCATTTCAGCGATTGCAAAATTGTGAAATCCTGGAGGGGCTGATTAAGTTGTACGCACAAGTAACTGCAGGCACATCATTTTCAAAACAATAGGATGTGCTAGATCAAGTGCTATTTTATAATGGTGGAAGCCATATTGTTACATTAAACCAGATTTGCGGTGATTGTCATAATTACAAGCATCCTAGACTCCTGTTAGATCTTTATTTCAGCATCTCATTCGTATATATATATAATCGTATTAGTCTTTTATTGAGGTAATTTTTACTTCAGTCCGCATTTTCTATCCCTATTTTTTTTTTTTCAGCCTTAAAGGTGAGTGCTTGTGTTTAAAAGTGGTGGTTATTTAAAAACCCCATCTCGGATATATTTCTACTCAAGGAAACTTCTGGGATTCTCAGAAGCATGGACCACACGCAGGTGATTTGCATAATCTGCATAATGCCAAAGAACATTTTTTTCAGATATTTCTGAGTAAATCCCTATTCATGGATGGGATGAACCTACATCAAAGTCCTGTATGTAAACAAAGTTTACATTTATGGCATTTGGCAGACACCCTTATCCAGAGCGACTTACATTTATGTCATTTCTCCAACTGAGCAGTTGAGGGTTAAGGGCCTTGCTCAAGGGCCCACAGTGGCAGCTTGGCAGTGATGGGGTTTGAACTCACGACCTTCTAATCAGTAGTCCAACATCTTAACCACTGAGCTACCACTGCCCCTTTTAGTTGTAAGATGTAATTATATGCACTTGGATTTGCAGTTACATGTCTTTCATATAGCTCATATAGCTCTTCTGGATTTTGTGATATCATTTTAAGGCCATTCTTCTCACTATTAACATTACTATTAACATTAGCTTAACAAGTTGCCATTGCTCCTTTACAAAGTCGCTACTTTGTGCTATCTCTTGATTGTGATTTGTTCAACAATTGTGAATGCTTGTCTTCTTTTCATGAGCAATTTTTAAAACATATGTTGGTGAAACAATGGTGAAAATGCCCTGAAGATTTAGAGAGGCAGTGAGAGGTGGACAGAGAGGACGTGTTTGCATGTAGAGATATTGTAGGTGACACGGTGGTAAATCACAAAGCTGGGGTGTATAAAATACTCTCTGGTGTCCCGCAGGATCAGCGGAAAGCATCTGTTTCTCAGTACATTTAACATGTCATGTTCAGGAACAGCCTTGCTCATTCAGGTTAAATAGTTTATGCAGTCTACAGTGGAGAAACGAAGGGAAGCCCAGAGTAGACAAGGAGAGAGAGAAAGAGATTGAAAGAGAGCGATGGATGTGTTCTGGGCATGTATGTGTATGTGTGTGTGTGTGTGTGTGTGTGTGTGTGTGTGTATGTGTGTGTGTGTGTGTATTCGGTCTACATGACTGCATATTTACAGTTTGTGTGTGTCAGCTGTCTGGCTTTATCTATGTGTGGATGCATACATGTCAGCAGTGTGTGTGTATGTGTGTGTGTGTGTATGTATGGCCAGATTTGTCTGGTCAGGATTATACCCACTAAAGAACTGGCATAGGATTATGTCTGCCAGTGAAAAACATTAAGGAAATGTCCTGACGTCCAAACATTGCCAACATTTTCTAAACATAGGATTATAGCAGCCAGGGTTGCCAGATTGGTATGATAGTGGTATGATAGTAGGCTATCCATTGTTCAAAACTTTTCCCGATGGCTTGAAAAAAAATGTTTGAAATATTATATATCAGAAATAAGTGTGTGTGTGTGTGTGTGTGTGTGTGTGTGGGTAATATTTAATGCACTGTAATTCTTCGAAATGATTCAGCATCACTATGTAGGCGTTATTTAGGCTTTGTAAACCGTTGAAAATGTCAGTAGTAATTATAGGCCGGTGCTGTCAAAGATTCAGAAGATTCAGAATTCTGAAATCAAGATGTATAAAGAATCAGCTGAAAATGTACTACTTCCTCTTAACAGGAAATAATTAAATCAACATTTTTGCTTAATGATAGGGAAATATGCCACTGAGATATAACAGTTAAATTACTTCTGTAATAAATACATATATAATCTCAAACAGTTCTTATCCCAGACAGCAAAACCAAAGGAAGCCTGATAGGATGAATCTCTCAATCTGGCAACACTGATATCAGTAATATACTCTGGCATGGCTATATTGTTTAAAAATGCATTGCTTTAGACCTCATGTTTCTTTTAATCTTTTAGGTGTAGATTAATAAGGCTGTGTGAATTAATGCAGTATTGAATTACACTGTCTGAGTGTAAGCTGGTTTTCTTTTCTCTCACACCTCAGTTCCTTCTCTCTCGGCCGGGTCTCTGAGGAACGACGGCGTAAAGGCCGCTGATGTTCTGACGGTTCTGAGGGAAAAGGTCGCCTTTGTCTCAGGTCAGCATCAGAGCGCTTTTATTCATTTTAGTCAACATGAAACTACTAATTAAGTATTAACTGTTAATGAATGAATTGTGACAAGAAAAAGGAATTGTTCTCTGAGATGTTCTTCTGAGCATGTGGCTCACTGAGTGGTTTAACACGGGGATTCCTTCTTTGCCTAAATCTCCGGTCTCTCTTTCAGGAGGCAGAGATAAGAGAGGAGGACCCATCCTGACCTTTCCTGCCCGCAGCAACCACGACCGAATAAAGCAAGAGGACCTGCGCAGACTCGTCACCTACCTCTCCACTGTGCCCAGGTGCTCCAAACCATGTCCAGATTTATCTCTGCCGTGCATGTGACCTGCTCATGTGAGCTGCTCTGTGGGGACAGTGTGAACCACCAGGTGCTCTAGTGGGATGGTGCGAAGCAGTTACGAAAATGAATAAATGCATGTTTGAGGATGTGGAGATCAGCCACTGATCTGAGCAGATGGTGTGTCACTGCAGCTGCCATGGATGATATTTATGTCTCGTGTCGGGAGGGCAAGCAAAAAAAAAAGTAAATAAATCAGGTACCATGCTTAACCTGATCTTCAATGACATCCAAGCTTTATTTTGTAACATAATAAATTCTAAGTTTTGACAGCCTGCTGATAGTGATGTTGTGGGATTTAGCCCTTGCTTCATCTCTTCCTAAAGAGATAGATGCAGCAGCACTTTAGTCCTTTAGCCTGTCCAGCTCCCTGACCTCCTCATCTGTACACAAACAAAACAGCTTCCAAAGCATCATCTTTAACGTTTATACCACTTTTCATCTCGTAGATTGCTAACTAGCTCTCTATTAGCTCTACTAGCTCATATTTAATGTGTTTCAGGGTGTGTTTCTTTCAGCACTAAGCTGGGTCAGCTTGCTAACTAGCTGTCATGTACTCTATGTTTTATCTTCTTCAGTTATTCTAGCTAGGTAACGCTGGGCACTTAGCTCATAGTAAATATGAAAAAGAACCTGTGAGAATACTCCTAGCTGCTATAACAGATGTGGAAAAACAGGCACAAAAGGTGCACGTGCACGTAAGTACTTTAGCTACAAACTGACCATGCTAGACGTTTATAGTAGCTAACATTACCTCTAGTAGCTAATAGCTGACTAGCAGCAAAATAAGTTAGCTAGCCAATGTTAGAACGTAGCTAGCATCAAATATTCAATCAACACCACACAAGTGACCTAAACTACATGTTTTGACTGATGTGGGAAATAAATTCACAGGACAAGTAGTACAGTTCCTTTTAAATTAAGACACTAAGCTAGGTAGCTAATTCTGAGAATCTTGAGAAAATGACAATAGCGCTATCAGTGAGGAATTAGTATGGTCCGTTGTAACGGTGTTCAAAAGTGTCATTTTTGTCATGGCTAGGGAAATATATATATATATATATATATATATATATATATATATATATATATATATATATATATATGTTGTTGTTGTTTTTTATTAAGGACTTATTCAGGTGGTTATAGTCTTAAATAAGACCCCAATAAACCCCCCTGGAATTCACCTTTGCTAAGCTATGTGTGAATGCGAGTGTGCATGATGCCCTGAGATGGACTGGGGTAATATAGGCGCACAAAACAATTCTCGTGATGTGCAGGTACCCAGGTGACAAAAAACACCAAAAAACATGGAGGACGTGTTGTTGCTTTTTTTCACAGCTTACCAGAAACACCTTGCCCCCTGTGGGGTAACTGCTCCGAATTCATTTTGCTACCTCTTATAAAACATGATATTCAGTATGTTTCGTCTTTATTCGTCACTGCACTGGCACAAAGCAGCTTTATTGAGATCTTCTACAAAAAATCACAGTGAATCTACATTTACAGCTTGCAGTAAATGTGAGTCATTGCAATTAAACCCTCAACACTGCATCAGTGCACATGTACACTCTGTGTGTTGGCTACATTGGGTTTTATTGGTTTTTATTTGTACAAGCTTCATGAAAGTTTTCTAGTATTTTAACTAATCTCTGTCTCTGTCTCTGACTCTCTTCCTCTTATTCTCTCTCTCTCTCTCTGTCTGTGCAGCGAGGATGTTAGTAAGCGCGGCTTTACCGTGATCATTGATATGCGTGGCTCTAAGTGGGACCTGATTAAGCCGCTGCTAAAGACATTGCAGGAAGCATTCCCGGCCGAGATCTGTGTGGCCCTGATCATCAAACCAGACAACTTCTGGCAGAAGCAGAAGACCAACTTCGGCAGTGCTAAATTCACATTCGAGGTTTCTAATCGCATGTTCTTAGTGCTTGTCTCTAACATACAGTCTGGCGTATCGTGTTTCATGGATATATGCATCGGTTTACATTGATAGATACCGTCTATGAATAAGATTTGAGATGGCAGATAGCGGACCACATCTGACAGCATAACTTCTGAACATTGGAAGATATACAGTCAGGTCCATGCATATTTGGACAGTGACACAATTTTCATAATTTTGCCTCTGTACACCACCACAATGGATTTGAAATGAAGCAATTAAGACATGATTACAGTGTAGACATTCAGCTTTAATTCAAGCGGTTTAACAAAAATATTGCATTAACCGTTTAGGAATTACAGCCGTAAATACTTGAGCTGACTGTAGATAGTAGTAGTTTAGTGGTGCAGCATGTTACACGATGGTTGTGAGTTTAAATCCCAGGACTTCCTGAAAGTGACTGTAGGTGAGCTTCCACTGCAGGAACCTTTTCAGGAGCTCAAGTACTTCAAGTGCCATTTTTAAAACCTACATTCATTTAGCATGTGATTACTAATTTCTACACTAGCTAAGCTTAGCTCAGAGGTTCTGTGGTTAAACATTTCCTGCTATATCGTCATCCGCTAATTTCAGACATGGTTGGTCCAAAGCTTCATAAGTTCTGTTATTTCTATAAAGGCCACAGTTCCTTGTTTGCACAATGTCGTTACCTCTCAGCAGCTTAGCTGTATGTTTGGATTGTATTCTACCTTACTAAGTCATTTTGAATAAAAACATGGACAAATATATTTTTTTTAAATGAACGAAAAGGATGTTCATGCAAATACCCTGTCATCAATATGCTCAAGTTGTGAATGCATGCTTAACTGAATAAAGATTCTGGGATGGGTTTTAATTAAGACCTCGCTTGTTCATCGCAGACGAGCATGGTATCCGTGGAAGGCCTGACCAAACTGGTGGACCCGTCCCAGCTGACGGCCGACCTGGACGGCACGCTGGAGTATGACCACGTTGAGTGGACAGAGCTGCGTGTCTCCCTAGAGGAGTTCACATGTGCAGCGCTGCACCTCCTCTCGCACCTGGAGGAGCTTCAGGAGACGCTTTCACGCCAGGAGATGGCAGGGGATGCCGAAGAGGCGCGCAGGCTGCTGGAGGAGCATGCACGCCTGAGAAAGAGCGCCACCAAGGCACCCGTGGATGAGCTGGAGCACGAGGGACAACGTCTACTGCAGAAAATCAGGGATGGCGGGGACGGACGCCTGTCTGGAGGACCTGATTTTCAGAGCCTCGTTCCTAGAGTCGCCGCCCTGCTGGACAAACTGCAGGCTGCGCGGCAGCACCTGTTACAGGCCTGGCACAAGCGCAAACAGCAGCTGGACCAGTGCTTCCAGCTCCGACTGTATGAGCAGGACGCTGAAAAGGTGAGGGAAAGAAACATGAAAAAAAAAATTTTTAATTGTGAACTTTCTTGGATAGTGATTATATGATATTTGGGTCACATTTGTTAATATGGCCTGATAACAGAGATCACATTTTTTTCTACCTGTGACAAATGTAAGCTAAGCTAGGAGTGGTTAACTAGGTGCATTCGATTTGCATATCATGTATATTTACAGATCCTTGCTTTTTTTTTTTTCTTGAGAGAGAAAGCATATATACCTATATTCTTAGGCCATTTAAATAGTTTACCGGGCATTAAAACAGTGTTGTCATTTATTATTCAACACAGCCCTGCTGAAAAAAACAACAGAAACCCTCATAGAATTTGTAATGGTTTTAATGGTTATAATGGGAAAATGGGTATTGTTTTTAATGGAAACTGTAATGGTCCCTGTGGGTCTTTACTGGTAATCTGTTGCCTTCTGTTGGTGGCATGTTATGTCTAGTGGATACCATTAAGGACCTACGTCCTTAATAAGTCCTACTACGTAATGGAAACCATTTGGTATTGATTTTAATGGTTAACAGCTGATGGTCTGTAATAGTATTTGTAGTGGAAACCATTAGAATTTCTGTGATGGTTTCTATTGTGTTTTTTTTTTTTTTCAGCAGGGAGATTAATGTTTTTCAAGTTGAGTATATTTGTTTGATATAATGTTGCGGTTATAACAACCTGTTTTATATGTATAATAAAAGAACAACAAAAAATGTGTAAAATCACATTAAAAAGATATAAATAAAAATCTTTAGGTTAAGGCTATACAATCAAGAGTGTGCAATATTACAGAATTTTGTCAGTGTCATGCTAAATTTCATGCTACTCTTTTGTGGATATCATCAGTAGACTGACTGAGATTGTTTAGTGACAAAAAGTCTGATTCTCTTCCTTTTTCTTTTTTGTTTACTAAAAATGTTTGTATTGTAAACTTTTCCAGTCATAAACATGGAAGTTTAGTTAGCAGTCAATGCTAAGTGTAATTACAGTGTAATTTTGGTCACATGGAGTCTTTTCTTATCAATTTACCAAGACATCTGAGGGAAATGTTAGCATTCTCGATGTTTTTGTCTGGTTTTTATTGTCATACTGCCTTTACAAGGCGATGTCTGCGTGAAAGATTTAACTTCTGTGTTCTAGCTAGCTAAATTCTCAGCCTTAATCATATTTGCTAATTGCCTAGCAACAGTATTCCCACAGATATAAACTCTGAAACGAGCTGTGGGTGTATTGTGTGCTTGTCATGCTAGTTAACTAGCTGAATGATTAGCCTTATTCATAAGCCTATGGTAAGCCCCACGATTATAACCATTTGATCGGTTAGCGTGTTGCGTGTTTACAGACTCATAGGTCAAGGTGATGTTTGTGCAATCTGGGTGATGTAATTGTTCTCTAAGTATCTAACAACTCTGTCTCTGTTTATTAGGGTAATAAAGGCTTAATGTAATGATGCGTATTATAACACATCCCGTGGCACAGTAATAGTGTTTGAATATGAAATTTAAACAGAATGATGATTCTTTGCTCGGCAATGCTGTAATGTTTAGTTAAGGATTTAATGCTAGAGTCGTTTCCAAATGCTAAAACAGGAAGGTAATGAAGTGAGGAATGTTGAGGTCTGTCTGGATTTTCATAACAGTGGTGTTTCTCCACTTTGCTCTCCCAAGAGGCTGTTTTTTGTGCGGGAGCTTGTGTTCCGTTTAAACCCAAACTGAGCAGGAGTTTCACACAAGCCCAGTCCTGCCGGCACGGTCCATCTGTGCTCCGATATTGCCAGAACACCACTGACATCCAGCATGAGAGAATAAATGAGAACGAAACAGTGTGATAGAGAATAGACGCTATGACAAGTGGTACAAAGAGAGAGTGGAGTGAGAAATCCTGTGGTGAAAGAGTGACATGGAAAGCTTAAATGAGGATCGGGGCATAGACAGAAAACAGGACAATGGGGATATACAGCTGACTCCAAAAATTGTTGTATGAAATAAACGTTTGATTTTAATTCTCCACTCAAGCATTTGGATAATTACTTTTCAACATATAAGAATGATCCAAGAGAACTAGCCTATATCTATTACATAATAGTATTTCCTCCAAAACATTTGGCAAAATTATTGACAACGATAAACAATATTCATAAGAAATGCATGTTTGCCTCGCACCTTCGGGGTTGGGGGTTCAAATCCCACCTCCGCCCTGTGTGTGCGGAGTTTGCATGTTCTCCCCATGCTTCGGGGTTTTCCTCCCCCAGTCCAAAGACATGTGCTGTAGGCTGATTGGCATTTCCAAATTGCCCGTAGTGTGTGAATGTGTGTGCGATTGTGCCCTGCGATGTTTTGGCACTTCGTCCAGGGTGTCCCCTGCCTTGTGCCCCGAATTCCCTGGGATAGATTCCAGGCTTCCCCTGCGACCTGGAAAATGGATGGATGGATGGATAGATGGAATTGTGTGTTGTAGTCAGATGACACCAAAATGGATTTCTTTGGACATGTATGTGATCTGCATGTTTGACAAACAAGAGGACTGGATACCAGCAAAACCCTCCAAACCTACTGTAAATTACTAAGATTTTAGCACAAAACCTCGTTGCTTCTGCCATGAGGTTACAACGTGGCATAAGCTTTGCAACGGCCTTCTTAGTCTCTAGATTTGAACCCAATGTGTGGTCTAAAATGGTGCCCAAACGTGCAAACCTAGGAATGGTGAAATGTTGAAATCTTTTGCATGCTGGAGTTTCTGCGATCTTCTACAAGAGTCTCTAACCTTAGGGGAAGCGGCTCTGTGATGTTATTTTTTCCAAGACAGGTTTCAGCAAATATTAATTGTAGGGGTGCCAATACTTCACAAGAAACATTTATGTTTAGAAACATATTGTGTTTAAATTAAACCAGGCACGCTCAAAATATGACATCTACGTACTTATTGTTGATCCTGTAAAGAGTTGGACAGAAAGTAGGAGTGAATTTAACGGTTTATACTCGGCCTACGGGCAACAAAATTTTTCTGTGACTTGCATCCGCTGTTGAATAAATATGCCTGTTCTGTAGTAAATATTTATGCAGGAGCACTTGTCCTGATTGGTTCAACTCGATAATCTATGCTCTGTGAGGCTCGTTTATCACCATATGGCCTCATAACAGGAAGCACTTGAGACTCCGCTAAGCGAGTGTGCTGTCCTTTTTCTCACCTTCTCTCTCTCTCTCTCTCTCTCTCACTCACTCTCTCTCTCTCTCTCTGTAGATGTTTGAGTGGATTGGGCACAACAAGGAGCTGTTCTTACAGACGCACACAGAGATCGGGGTGAGCTACCAGCACGCCACTGACCTTCAGACGCAGCATGACCACTTCGCCATGAACTCCATGGTAGGATTCTTACAGCTTGTGATATCACTGTGTACAAAAAGACGTCCTTATTATATATATGTATCTCAAAAAACCCTGTTGTTGAATTGTTGTTTAAGGAAAGTCATTTACTTTATCATTCACTCATTTGAGCACCTGCAGCTGTTTAAGGTGTTTTTTTTTTAGTTGTTTTTTTTTAGGAATTATGATGAGTTTGATGAGTTTAAGTGAGAGCTTTTGATTAATTTGGTGAGTTTGATAATTTACGCTGCCTTTATTATGGATAAGTGTAATTAAGCTTGCTTATTTGAGATGTTCCAAATAGCTGTATTATTTGATGAGTTTTTGTTAAGTTTCAGTTAGCTGGATTATTTGATGAGCTGGAATTTGCTGGATGAGTTGGCTGGTTTAAATTAACTGGATAATGTATGTTACCTTGATCATTTGATAAGTTCCAGTTGGATTATTTGACGAATTAAAATGTGCTGGATAATTTGATTAGTTCGAGTTGTCTTTATTCCAGGTCCAGTTAGCTGAATCATTTGAGAAGGTATTGAGAAGAATTAGCAAGATCCTTGATGAGTTCTAATTAGCTGGATCATGTGATGAGTTTAAGTGAGCTAGATTATTTCATGAATTTGAGTTAGCTGGATAGTTTGTGAGTTGGGTTTGATAATTTGATGAGTTAGAAATGGCTGAATGATTTGATGGATTTGTTCTAATCTGATCATTTGATGAGATCCAGCTAGCTTGAGTGTTTGAAGAGTTAGAATTCGCCGGACCATTGAATTCATCTGAATTTGTTAGCTTGATGATTTGTTGATTCTTTTTATTTTTTTCTATTATTCGTTTCAGACCAGTCTGATATCCACTCTATATCCTGTACATTGCTGAGATTTTCTACCAGTGTCATAGCACAAAAATCACTGCACATGAGACTTTTGGGAACCCTTTAATTAGTTAGAACAAGCTAGCGCATGATGACTTGTGTTTCCTCTTTACCTTTGGTCAGAACGCCTATGTGAACATCACGCGGATCGCTTCGGTGGCCACGCGGCTGTGTGAGGCAGGCCACTACGCCACCGATCAGATCCAGCAGGTCTCGGCACAGCTGGATCAGGACTGGAAGAGCTTTGCCTCGTCCCTGGAGGAGCGCAGCGCCATTCTGGCCATGTCCTCTGTTTTCAACCAGAAGGCTGAGCAGGTCAGCTGCGGATTTAATGTGTTTCATTTTAAGGGACGAGTTAATGATCTTCAACATGTCTGCAATCAAATTTTGTCATAGGAATTCAATTAAACCCTGAAATTGTTTATTCAAAGCTTAAAGGTTTCGTTTGTTGCTTTAGAAATGTGATCCAATCATGGAACCAAAATCAAATTTTATAAATTAAAAAATGTTGCACCCTTCAACGGACGACCTTTCCTAACTTTGTTGCAAACAATCACTTATTATTTGCAAGCATCTGCGAATTGGCCTTGTTTAATTTGCTGTGGCTGTGAAAATAACTCCCACTTTGTGTCACCGAACAAATTTCGCCCTGATCTCCAGCAGCTAAATGTGCTAACTCGGCTTATTTGGATCATTTGTTTTATGGTCCTCTGACCTGGCTATCTCTTCCTTTGGTGTCTGTTTAACAAGAACATTGCACTCCTCTCGGAATTTTTCACGTTAATCCTAAATATGAATACTAGCTCTGCTAATTTACCGCCCTTTAAATATCCATTACCTCCTGTGTGGTATGTTTTTTATTTAATTCCTGACGACCACCACATCACTCTAACGTCACTTACTCTAATCCTGAATTTATGATCAGACAAAAGTTTGTATTTTCACCAACAGCTTAAGGGTAACAGACAGATTATTTGGCAGAAATTCTGTTTCTTCTCTATTTATTTCTGCTGTGGTTTGGCAGTTTCTCTCTGGAGTGGAGGGTTGGGTGAAGGCGTGCAGCGAAGGAGGATTGCCCACGGCGATGCAGGAGCTGGAGTTGGCCATCCACAGCCATCAGAATCTGTACGAGCAGGTGACCACAGCATACACGGAGGTACGTGCTCACGCTGCTCAGAACGTTTTCATATGAAGGTCGTTTTTTATAATATCCTGATACTGTATTCAAATGAAACAAAAGAAACGGTGATTATGGGTGATTCCACGACTGGAGCGTATGGAGTGAAGTCGGAGTCTGAAGAAAAAAGATATTTGAATATATTTTTCTGAATTCTGTTACTGTTTAAAATTCAGGTCTTAGGTTAAGAATCTCAAGCTGATGAAAAGTCAGGTTAAAATATTACAGGTATTAAAATTTTCAGGTTAAAACGTCCATTTTCAGGAAGCGAACTGTTAGGGTTAGGGATAGAATGAATGTTCGAATGTTCCACACATCACATGTTCAACAGGAATTTTCTGAAGATCATAGGAATAGTAATGTACATCTCATTCTCATTTCTATGTTTTTAGAGACATTGTGAAATTTACCTGACGAGGTCACTGTGAAAATACAATCCAGATACCCGAATTATAGACTGGAAGTAAACTATTCATTTAAAAAATATCAGTAGACAGTAGATAGCCCTCAGTGTCCTTATTGTGCTAGTTAACCATATTTTGTGTATTTGCTAATTCTATGATAAAAAAAAAAAAAAAATCAACCTTGTTACTTAGTTAAGAGCAAAATTTAGCCTGTCAGCCTGTCATTATTTTTTTTTTTATTAATAGTATGGTATTATAGTGATGTAATTAATTTTTACTAATTTAATTTGTAATAGAATCGTCCTTATACAGTATATTCTATATCATTATACATTATATAATTTATTTATTTATCACTTTCTTTCTTTCTTTTTAACCCTTTCATGCATAGTGTTCACACTTATGGACATTCAATATAATGTCTCTCTCTCTCTCTCTCTTTTTTTTTAACCTTTAATGAAAATATAAAATGTAAATCAGCTCCAAATCACTTGAGAGCGTTATTGTAATTATTGTAATTTAGCATAAACTTCTGTAGCTCTCTAGACTATTTGTCATTCTTTACTAACTATCTACATTTAAAAAATGACTAGTTTATATAATTACTATAAAAACTATTATAGTAAAACTGTCTAAATATATATGCTTATTAAAAATTTATGCAAAAAGGGTTAAATGAACACACTATGAGTTAACCATTGAGTGTAAATCCAATTATACACATATAATAATGTACACTAACTGTTTACTTTATATATAAAGCTAGGTAGTATGTCTTGTCCTCCAATATTCTTTTCGGTCTCCGCCTTTCCATGTAGACGCTAATAAAACCATCCTGCCACAATTCCCACAATTCAATGCTATTTGAAAACGCGTTTTTTTCCCCTGTACATTTTGTATCTCTCATGTGATTACAGTAGGAAGTGTGTCTCTGACCTCTTGCAGGTGAGTCAGAAAGGGAAGACGTTCCTGGACGTCCTGCAGAGGCCACAGCCTCAGGCCGACTCTGGCTCGGTGACATTGGGCGCAGACTACAGCCAGGCGGTGCGAGCTGTTCTGGACATGATGCATGAGGTAGTGCACGAGCACCGCAGGCTGGACGGTCTGCTGCAGCACCGCAAACTGCGCCTGCACCAGAGACTGCAGCTGTGTGTGTTCCAGCAAGACGTGCAGCAGGTGCGCTATTGAATATGACATGCACATACCCACATACCCACACACAAACACACACACACACATACACATACACTCACACAGCACACATTCACGCATAAAGAGTGAGAAGTGAGAAGACATGACAAATTTGTGAGGTCTATTATACAGATGGGTGACAAATTAAAGGAAAGAAAAAAATGACAAAGTGTGTTAGCAAGGTGTTGGACCATGACATGCCTGCGTCACTGAGCGTTGGCGTCAGTTCTCTGGAGTGATGAACACAACGATGCGATGCGATGCAGCGAGAGCGATGTCGCTGTCTAACGCTCCAAAATCTCACATACGTGTTCTGTTGAGTTCAAATCACTTGAGTGTGAGAATGAAAGATTTTCATCCTTATCAAACCATTCCATGAACCAGTGTGCACTGTGGATGGGGGAGGAGTCATCCTGGAAGAGACCACGCCCATCATAGGATGATCAATCATAAGCACTTTGCATTGATTTGCAGTGACGCTTTCCTCTAAGTGGATGACTGGACCCAAACCATGCCAGAAAAATAAATATTTGCCCCCCCCCCCCCCCCCCCCCCCCACAGCATAACAGGGACACGTTTTTAAAAATGTTTTGTCTTCTCACTCGTCTGTAGCAACTTTTGCAAATGTGGCATATACAGCACACAGTCTGTGTGTGTATACAGTACATGCATGTACATGTTTGAGAGAGAGTGTGTGCGTGGGACAGTGAGTGTGTGGGAGAGAGAGAGAGAGACAGAGAGAGGCTGGCTGAGTCACAGTGCTGGGTGAAATTTGCTCTGCGTCCTCTCTGGAGGTTTGGTATATTATGTTTGGACTGTGGTCAATACACTCCTGACAATAAAGAGCGCTTCCTGCTAACCGAGGCCTATTATTGCGCCGAGAAAGCTTCCCTTTCAAACGGATCTTCAGGGTCTCAGGAAGGTAGACGGCCTCCGGCTGAGTGGTCTAAGGACAGGTTTACCAGATTGGGTTTTTTTCCAACCTCAATTTAACTACCCCCAATAAACTATTAAAAAATGCGTACGGTATCTGGGTTCTGGCAACGCTGTCTTTGTGAAACCCAAATTAAAGATAAGGTACATTTTGCTTTCTTAATAGCACAAATTATATGCCTTTTCTAAAATTTTCCGGACAAGTTCATGAAAATATTTTGGAACAATTTACAATAACAGTACATGAATAATCATGCAGTAATACCTGAATTAATACTTACCTAAATATGAACCAATGATGAGTTGAGGCATGTACTAATCACGAACTAATCAAGGGCAAACCTTAACTACGACGTGAGTCTTATGAACTCATGCGTGAATAATGACCACCTTAAGTACGTTAGTACTGTACATGTCTGTTAGTTAATGTATTAATTAACACGTAGGAGTAAACTAAATCAAACATGCTCTGTAAGAAAGAATGTGAATTAAAAGTACATAATTTCAAATTGTTTATATAATTTGCCACATGCAGCTGCGTCCACAAACATCATTGATGGACCAAGCTGGATTTCTTTTATAATTTAAATGGATAGAGAATGTCGCAAAACGGGATGAGACGAAATTATTGGTGTTTATTATTAGTGCGTCTGCCTGTGTTTGATAAGGAGGATCGATGTCAATTAAGAAAGTAATCCAGCGCCATGTTTGTGGACGCAGCTGCATTTATGCAAATTACATAAACAATTTGAAATTATGCACGTTTAATTCATATTCTTTCTTATAGAGCATTAACTAACTAACATGCACTAACATGCACTTAAGCTGGTTGTTATTCACGCATGAATATTCACCGAGGGGGCCGATATTAGTGGAGGGCTCTGTATATTAAGAAGTAAATGATCTGGCCATGTGACTAGTTAAAAAAAAAAACCCACCCACCTAGAAATGTTCATCTAGAGTCAAGGAAAAGTG